>JANHZT010009939.1:264431-280778 GCA_032468215.1 Stegonotus admiraltiensis | reverse complement strand
GTCCAACTTTCACAGCCATACATTGCAACTGGGAAAATCATAGCCTTGACTATACGCACTTTTGTTGGCAGGGTGATGTCTATGCTTTTTAGAATGCTGTCTAGATTTGCCAGTGTTCCTCCCCAGGAGCAAGTATCTTTTAATTTCTTGGCTGCAGTCCCCATCTGCAGTGATCTTGGAGCCCAGAAAAATAAAATCTGTCACTACCTCCATTTCTTCCCCATCTATTTGCCAGTAAAGGAACATATTACATATTTGTTAATATCAGCAAATGAACAATAGTTTTAAAAAAAGCTCACAAATTTAAGGAACAGATAATTTTTTCTTCAACAGTTTTTAATATATATGTATATATTTAATTTGGCTATAATAAAACATGTGGTTATTGCATTTCTCCAGAAATCTATTGCTAGACACTCCTGCATTCTTAAACCTCATTGCCTGATAATGAATTGCTCAAAGTCACCTCCTCTACCCAATATTATCTTAACATTTCATTTACTTGTTTAAGTTATATTCTATCACAATCTATTGATTCTTGTTAACATATTGTTCAAACCCAAACAGCAGTAATTTATTCATAGTTAAATATACTACAGCTTTTACAATGTGTGGATCAAGTATACTGGTACAACTAGAAAAAATACTCCATTACTAGCTATAAGCATTGGGATATTGTTGTGTTGAGGATGGGAAGAAATCTTAAAACGTATCCAAGAGCCATTTGCTTTCTAAAAGTTCACTTCAGGGCCTACAATAAGCAACAAACTAAGTTTTGTCACACTTAATTATTACAATCTCTTATAAGATTACTTGGGTCAATTTAAACAGGATTTTGTCCAGGTGTGATGATTGCTTTAATCATTTTGGTGGATGTTTTATGCTGGAACGTAGATGGGGCAAGTACAATTATTCCAGTTTTTCTGGGCCCCTCAGTACCCTTTAATAACCCTAAGCTAACCTTCCGGGCTATCTGGTAGGCATTGCAGTGGTCCTGATCCTTCCTCTCAGGATGTGTCCAGAGAAGTAGTATTGGGAGACTACTATTTGATACATAAATTGTTGACCTATAGAAACCCATAGGGGTCTTCCTTGCCTTTATGCTGTTAAACACATACATGAACATGCTGGAAGTCCTTCAGAGCAGGATTCATTAGTATGCTGATAACACCTGCTCTACTGTTCCCCAGCAATGCTGCTGCAAGGCAGAAAGCAGTGACCTTGAACATTGCCTAATTTCAGTTTTGTGCTGGATAAAGAACAGAAAAAGTTGAAATCAGAAAGTGAGGTGAAGCCTGTTTTATTTATTCTCTGGGCTCTTTAAAAAAAAAACACGTATCCAGTCAAAAGAAAGTGCCACTGTATTCAATACATTACTATAGGTACAGGACTTTCCCTCTTATGTCTTAGCTAATGAGTTATTCTAATTACCTGCAGCTGTTATGATTTAGAGAACACATTAATCAGTAACTTCCAAGCAGTCCATATGTGACACCAAAACTATATTTAAAATATGAAATCCAAATACTTGAACTTAATGAATACTTTTAAATTATTAGTTTATTTGTAAGTGCTTTCAACTTTGCTATCTATAGAACTAGAAAGATATTGACTGGGTTCACACATAACAAAAATATGCTGTAATTGTTTGGATTAGCATACTTTGTAAACCAGTCATTATGGCTAGCAAGCCAGCTTATCACTATTTTTGCTCTGTCATTCTGATCAACTGACCAACAGTACCTATAGTTATCCTGAAGTAAATACCACACAAGTTTATAGAATTTAGCCCTCACATAAGTAGCTTGTTTACTGTGGTATTTATCTATTAAATATACAAATACACTGGGTTTTTTTAGTTTTATTTTTTAAAAAAAACAAAAAAACCCCAAATACACTATTTGTATATTTACACAACTATTTGTTTCTAACAGACCCAATTCTCCAATAGCAGGTTTGCTTAACGGTTTCAAGTCTCCAGTTATAAGGCAGGTGATACAGATACTCAAAGTTGAACAGTTTAATTGAATATAGCGGTAGCAAAGCTAGGTCAACCTGCTGCCCCTCAAACGTTTTCAATTACAGCACCCCATCAATCTTTCCTAAAGGCAGATGGTCAGAGCCTACAGAAAGACACCTTATCTTACCTGTTCTTGCCCTAACAAATGCCTATAAGCCAGGTTGTAAACCAGCATTAGCTAGCAGCAATTTAGAATTAGGAAGCAGATATTTGAATAAGCGTGTTTACAAAGGTCAAAACATATAACTTAAGTCGTTGCTTAAATTACTACATTCCTATTTTTTGCTATGGGGACAGAGGGATGCTGAGAAACCCAACTGCCCCCTAGCCGAAGGGATACCTTGCTTCCGAAATTTCGGCCTCTCTTTCCTCCTTTAGCAACTCCATTTGCCGGGACACAAACTCTTCCACCGATGCCGCCATTGCTGCCGGCTTGAGCGGAGAAGCCCCGTTCTGGGCACAGCAGGCAACGACGTGCCGACCAACGAACGGCCCTTTAAAGCCCGACTCTCGTTGCCCGACGGTCCCTATAAATGGCGCCCCAGCTGGTCCCAGGGCTTTACTTCCGGTTCCGTCAGGAGCGAGAGCGAGCGGGAGAAAACCTGGTCGGCTTGTAATGGCAATATCGGCGTCTGCCTCCTTTGGTTACGGGCAGCTTCTTTCTCGGACAGGTGAGCGCGGGCTGTGATCTTTTTAAAACCCAACGTTTATTCGTTTCCGGGGTTAGTTACCTTTCTGGTATTTTTCTGTTAATGTGGCTCGGCTGTTTTATTCTGCACTTTCTGCCTGCATTTTAATTGTCCTTTGTGTTCTCTTTGCTGATGGTTTTAAATTGAAAATCCTTTTCCTCTCCTGCATCGAGCTCTTGTTTATTCTGGCATTTTTCTTCAGGCGGCCTTCCTTTTCCCCCGACCCCATTCCCCCACACACTCCCCAATTACGTTGGACTTCATCTCTGGCCGGTCGTGTAATTGAGAAGGCTTTCCGATTTGTAATTCACCTGAACCAGGTGAGGAAGCGTGCTTCAAGTCCTGGATTTTTATATATATATATATATATATATATGTATGTATGTATGTATGTATGTATATATGTATATATGTATATATACATATACATATATACATACATACACACACATATATATATATACCTCCTTGTTTATTGTGTCTTCACTGCTAAGACCAATTTTGAGTTGTATATATGAGTTCCTCATAATGCAAGTAATTCCTGTATTTATGGGGAACTCGGCCTTTAAGAAGCAAAGCACGTTTAGTCAGGTTTTGAACAGCCAAAGCTCAAATGTTTCTTGCATTTCCCCCCTAAATTTCAGTGAGGCCTGAGTGATTGTATCCTCTGTATTATGTTTGCATGTTTCATTTATATTATTAAAAAATTAAAGTCTGACTCAATCCAAACTAGCATGATAATGGTAAGACTGATATTGCTAATAGTGCCTTTTACTCTTTTCAGTCTTAATTTTATTAATTTGATAGTGTAAAATAGAATACTTTAAATATTCAACTTTTTTTCATTTGTTTTGCGTGCTTTGGTAGTTTATAACTAAACTGCTTCATAACTTATTTGTTTTAGCATTGCCAAATTGTTTTATTTCTTAGAATGTAAGTATATGATTAAACAAATGTTAATCTCCATTCCAATTGAATATGCTGTGATGGCTACATTCTTGTTACATGTTTTTGAAGTCTGGTAGTTTAAGTGACACATTTGGTAAATTACACTTATTTTACTCTTTAGTATAAATTCACTCAACGTTATATTTACTTCTTAGGTATGAATAGTATTAAGCAGCACCCCACATTTAATAAAGAGTAACAACTGAGCGCTCCAATGGCAGTCAAGATTGAGATCCTACTATTCCCTTCTTACTCTTTCAAGCTGGTAATATTTGAACAATATACCCACCTACCCAAATAAGCATTCCAAGAAAGTTATTTGTCATTACATGCTTTGAAAGAGCTGTTTCAATTAGTATATGTGCAATTTTTGTCTATCAGAAAAGTATTGGATCAGTTGGAGCAAACTTAAACCTCAGGACTTTAGTCAGCAATTTTTGCTGGCATTTTCCTGCAGATAACTGTTACTGTTCATTTATTATTTATCAATGGGTAATTTTTATTCCAAGGTTCTATTATGTGTGTTATGTAAGTATATCTTTAAAAGCCAAAAAATAATTATAAAAGATCTTTGCCAGAAGGAGGGAAGTCTTGTTACAGTCTTATTCACCTGGGTTCAAATAGCATTCCCAGCTAAAGCAGCTAAAGGCCTAATAGCTGGGTGCACACCATATACTGAAATTTGGTTTGTTTTGTCCTTCAATGTGACATAAATTTAGCTTGTTTGTTATTGTGGTTCAGTATATTGTGCCAAATTAAAGAGAGATTAATTTAGTTCAGATTGTATGAACCAAGCATTTTAAACAATGGCTATATACCTGAAATGTCTAGAGACCTTCAAGTTCTCCTTCTCTGTATTATCACTTCTTCCTGTTTATGTTGGAGGTCACCCACTTAATTCTCAGTTTCCTGTTTATAGCATCTTACAATAACTTTCCCAATTTTTTTTACTTTGATTTTTTTATTTTGTATATAAAAGCAATTGTTATGAAAGAAGGAAAAGTTGCATGTAAAAAGGCATAAACTTAATCTTGACCATATGGAATATTGCTACTCACTCTATCCAATATGTTTTCAAGAATTCAATTCATATTGAAGAGGGAGCTCATATTTTAAGATTTAAGATCTGGTGCAGCATATTTTCATAATATTTGGCTACGCTCCAGTATGTTGCTTTACTGACAACTATGCTGATTGTCTACCTAGTACCTCATTAGGCCTGCCTTTATATCTGAAGCTCTTTATAATTCTCATAAACCAGAGGTTTAACTGATTAAGTCTGCCCAATTAAATGAGATTCTTTACTGTTAAATTCTTGCCTCTCTGACCCCAAAAAGGTTGCAAAGATCTTTTTGTATGAATTGTAAAGTCTCTAAGGAGGAGTATGATGATTCCATAGAACTTTTACTCTTCCTTAAAAAATGTAAACTATTCTTACTAATTCTAGAATTGGAACATCTTAGTCCTATCTGAGTGACTTTTTGTCCCGGTTTCTCTTTCAGCATTTCTGTTGCGGTCTACAGTTCGAAGTCTGAGTGCACAAAACACTTCACCAGTTCAAGGGTAAGATCAGGACATTGCAGAATATTTTCTTTTCTGCTTTGGTATTCTGATTTAGTTTTGGTTAGATTTAAATAACAAATTTAACCTTTTAGCCTCAATGTTGTGTGAAAGGCAGTATACCGTTAATTAACTAACATTTTACCCAAACAGGAAAAAAGATATATTATTAAATCATATTCATTTGAAATTGCCTTTGTGTTACTGCTAACTTGAAATTATATGAATAAGTTTCATGAATCCTTCCTTTAGGATCTTTTTCTCCCATTATTGAGCCACAATATGAGGACCCAGGTTGTTGGGGGCAATATGCTGACTCTCTAAACTAGAGAGGGTTGTAAAGCACCATGAAGCTGTACATAAGTCTAAGCGCTATTGCTATTTAGGGGCTCTTGGAACACTGTATGGGTGCCTAGTTCCTTTTCTCTTCTCCTTTTCCTCCTCTCATGATTTTGGGAAACTTTTTACATGTTTTATGCTGTCGGGGCTTTGGGAAATCAGCAGTTTTTCTGTTGCAAATAATGATATTTATTTATGATTGTTAGTCACTTTAGAGTCTCTTTATACAAAATGGCCTACAACTAAGCAAAATAAGCTATTGTAACAGAAGAAAAGAGGGATTCCAGCATGCGGGAAAGCCCATAATGATATCCCTTTTTTACATAATGCAGGCCATGTTGTCTTTCTTGCAGTATTGTAAGACAAACCCCAATGCTGGGTAGTTCTGCAAGACCTGACTTTACATACTGATGCCTTCAGACGCTTGAAGCAATAGTTACATAGTATTTTAAATGTTTAAGCATGTATAAAAAGTCTTTATGTCCTACTTATTCCTAAGAAGCATTCACTACTTGCATTCATTTTCTGGTTTTCTCTTCTTTTCTGACTTCTTTTATAAAGGTAGCAGTCAAGGAAGTCATTGAGATTAACACCTCAGCAAAATGATCATTTTGCTGCACATGCATTTCTTTGCTTAAGTGTATAAACAAAATTGACAAAATGTTTAGTTTTAGGTGGTCCAACCTTAACTGTCAACTTTGGAATAATTAGCCTGACTAGGTGGCTCAGTGGCTAAGACACTGAGCTTGTCGATCATAATGAATTGTATGTACTGGCTTCTGAGCCTAATCATGTTTTTTTCCTACTTTGATGCAGTTCTAAAGTGTAACATTTCAACACAAGAGTTTGAACTTGCTCCCAGCTTTGCAGTACGTGGCATTAAAGAGATCACTTTAATGGTTGTAGTGCTCTAAAAATTCTCCCATTGTATAAAGATACTCCAGAATATTCATAATCAGCACTGTAGAACTGAGTGGCAGCTAAGCATTAACCTGCAGTTGGAGATAAGGGAGAAAACAGATAGTCTGTGCAACTTGTTCCAGTCCTCTTGCTGAATACCATGAAGTCAGCCAGTGTGAAGCTTGATGGAAACAAGAGCAGAAAAAGCAAAACACAGAATTCTTTCAACCCGGCAACGCCTTCTAATGGCCCAGGCAAAATGGCTACAGGAGCTACTTCTAAGAGTTTCTCCTTGCCATCCATTTATCCCATAGCCACTGTAGAAGCTGCCTCTATTGGGTCTTCTCCTAAAGCTGGGCCCAGTTTTCTGGATGCAGTTGTCCCCTTGAGTGTTAGCAGAAGCATGGATCAGGAAGAGATTCAGAAGGAACGCTATGGAGAGAGGACTCCCCTGCAAATTCCTAACCAAAATAGAATATCAGCTTCAGCTGCAAAAGCACTATCAAAAACAGAGCCAATCAAACCCGATGAAAGTCTAGAAGTAATAGATCTCACCGGTGACACTTCAGTGGTTGATCTTACACATAATGATTCCATTGTACTTGCGGAAGAGACTAGACAACAGCAAAACCAAAAATTAAGAAGCCGACCGCTGTTCAACAGCTGTATAGTATGTAATGATAATGACAATGAATGTAGTGAAAGTGAGTTCGCTGCCAGTAAATTGCCTAGAGAATTAGAAAAGGAGAAAATTGGAAGTCTGAAATCTTCAGGCGCTGTGAGTTGTCCAATTTGCATGGATGGCTATGCAGAAATTATCCACAGTGGACGACTTATAATGTCAACAAAATGTGGCCACATCTTTTGTAGTCAGTGCCTCCAAAATTCTCTTAAAAGTACAAACTCTTGTCCTGCTTGTAGGAAAAAACTCAATCACAAACAATACCATCCAATATATATATGAATATATGGATGAATTTGGTAATCTAACTTCTCATTTGGCAGCTTTGTGTTTTGTTTATTTTATGTAAACTTAATTCTGCTTTAAGGAGTATTATAGCTCCATTTCCTGGGGGACCATAGACTCCCATCTACTGAAACCTATGTTAAAAAAAACCCTGTACAAGTAGTAAAGAAAACTTATTTTTTGTTTAATTGTAAGCCAGTTATAAAAATATTGATGCAATCAGGCAGAAGCTGATGAAGAATGTAGGGCACTGTCACAAGCATCTTATTAGAATTAAAATAATAAAACTCACTTGATGGAAAAACTTGTTATTTAGTGAGAAAATTTCTTTTGTGTTAATAGGGCCCAAGTAAAAATGCTAAACTCCCAAATGGATAGGATTATATAACGTAGAATTCAAATCTCAGACTATGTACATGGATATTATGTATACATGAATTTTCTTTGGTAGCCTAAACTTTCATTTTAATTGCATTCATAATTAAGACTCTTAATGGTAATAAGAACTGTGAATGTACATCCTCTACTTAGACTCATATGAAAATTTTGTGATTAGTGACATTTTCGTCTTTAATGTGGGCAGTTATACAAACTAAATTGCCTAAAGAGCTGCTCTTTCCCATAAATAGTAGCCAATAGCCATTGTAAGAAATAACATATAAGGAACAGATTTTGAGCATGAAAGTGATCAGTTAAATATTTGTAATAAACTGGTGGATGGCATGATGTAGTAATCTGATCTATTTAATAATTTTAGTAATTCTGAACTAATTGGATTTATTAAATATATGAAACCTGTTTTTCGCTAACCCTGGGTACCTATGCAATCATTTACTTCCAATTAGAAAGCCTAAACCTATTCTCATATCACTAAAAATGGACTAGCATGTTTACATAGTACAGTATGAACCATAGTCTGAGTCTCAGGTTCATTGAAAAAGGTGTAATTTTTTTCCCCCTTAATGATACCCCACAGTTATTTCAGGGCTGGCTGTATAAGATAGTTACTTACTTACTGAACTTCCTCATGTCTGGTCATGTAAAATTCTGTAATAAAGATCAACATTGGAGAAACGTGCAATGGCAGTTGAAAAGCCATATCCATGCTTATTGTAGAACTATTGTAAAATCAATTAATGAAGTTAAACAAGCCTTATATAAGCTTGGGATTATGAATGCAGTTCTCTTCTTTTTCATGAATTCTCCTGCTTGAAATTACACAACTGTCTGAACAATAAATGTTACATGTGTTTAAGGGAGGAAAGTGCACTCTTGATATTTGTTTTCAGAACAGATGTTGGCTTAGTAATAAAGCTTAAAACAACCTTCAGATATTTGTTTTGTGTGTGTGTGTATACACACACACACACACACACACACTTCTGTATAGGCAATTTATTTTAATTTATGGAAATAAAGTTTTTGATGGTTTATTAAAAATTCATTTAATTGTCATGTTTTAATCATTTTTCAGATATTAACTATTTCCTTAGAATTGCTTACTGTCTTTTTTCTTGAATTGTAGAATTTTATCATACGAAAGTACAGCTGAAAAATACAGAGCAGTTCCTTGGCAGAGAAGTAAATGGTTTCTTATAACTTAGGTTTATTGTTAACTAAATTCTTAGTGTTTCCTAATACCAGTACCAAAATGCAGGTTATGAACAGACAGATAACATGTCTTCTGAACCTTCGCAGACAACTGTGCCCTTAAAACCGGGACTTTTTACAATACAGAGCAAAGGTTTCTGATGCTAGTAGGGAAGATGCTGACATTAAACCAGATTGCTTTTCATGCTTCTGCAGAGGGTAGCTTAAGAGAGCTTTGGAAAAAGATACAGCTGTGTTAAGGAGTTCCTGACAGGTGCTATGTGAGCATCTTGATGCACTACAGAACACCTTTTTCCCTTTGACAGTTCCAATAGTAAAGAAGTACCATGAACTTAGATGGAAGGTATCTAACAAACTGGATGAAATGTTCTGACCCCAGCAGGTGGCAGCACGTTTTGAACACCCTTAAAAAAGCTACAGACAGATGTGGTTAGTATTTGTGATATCTGATCACAGGGAGATAATTTGGGTGGCAAACTAGATTTGGAAGCTGAAAGGTCAATTTGGAAGAAAGCAGTGACAAAATGCTTCTTTGCTATTGCCACAATGTGCCCATCTGGTCCCCAGGGTTGAATTGAATGAATGTCTTTATGCCTGCCTTCTCTCCAGGAGGCAGAGAACATGCTCATGTTCGCATGAGACTCCTGGGGCTCTGTAATGTCCCTGTCTAGCCCTACAAATAGCTTTATATTCCTCGCCTCCCATCATAAAGTCAAGGGAAGAATAATGTTCTCCTGCCTGTTAGCTTCTTTATATTCACCCTTGTCTTCTGGCTGGTATAGCACAAAGATGTGATTACATCACTACCTCAGGTATTTGGTAGGAAACACTTACCTTAGCATTAATAGCAGTATTAATAGCCATACATTCAGAGTCAAGGTAGCTGTTTTATGATATAATTGCTATTAAAATCAGATGTGCAATTTGGGTTTATATAATACCGTAACTTCATGCTCTTTAGGCATGCAAAGTCAATATATTAAAACAAGAATTCTAGTCTGTCCCCTGACATGTTGGTTTTCTCCATTTATTTTAAAATACTTGAAGCATTCCTATTTTACATAAATATTCATCTCAATACACCATCTCTAGTTTTCATTCTGTGGTTTGTTTCTGGAAAAGGTGTGCGTGGTATTTAACCTAGTATTTTACTAGATGCAGTGTGGACAGTTCTTAAGGCCCCTGGGATTGCAGAAGTGACACTGCTGTTAAAAGAGCTGCACTGGTTGCTGGTTTGCTTCCAGACCAATTCAAGGTGTTGGTCATTACATTTAAAGCCCTTTATGGCAGGGTTCCAGGGTATCTGAGGAACTGCCTTACCCTGTTGAGATTAACCTGCCCAATTTGTTCCAGCACAAAGAGCTACTTCTGATCCTGTCAGCCAAAGAATTGTGGCTGGTAGGATCCAGGAGGAGAAGAGCCTTTTCTGCTGTGCCCCCCTATCAGCCCCCACACTCCTGGCCTTCTGGAAGAGCCAAAATATTTGGCTCTGCTGTCACTAAATTGGTAGTGGCTAATGGGATAGAGAAGATTCTCTTGGTTTCTAATTTTAATTTTTTACTTTTTATTCTATTTTAAATTTTTTTTCACTTTTTCACTTCTATTACATTGTAAACTGGCCAGAGTTGTATTGTTGAGATGGGCAGCATATAAACTCAATAAATAATAAGATACATTTGTGGATACCTCTGTTACAAATAGGCATTTCATGTTTTTCAAAGTTTGCTATGAACGGTATATGGAATTCTAGTTTACCACATTAACCAATTTGCCTGAGTTTGCTTCTCAGACTGGATTATAAATCAACTATTCTGGTGGGACTCATACAACGCCTGAAGCCATAAATCAGCCGACCACATTTTAACTTAGCTGCTGCATGAACCCAGACAGTCTGAAGTGAAGTCTGTCCATTTTTAAGAACCAAACACATCCAGTAGCTTTCTTAACAATAATAAGGAAGTGGTTTACCACTGCTGACTTTGAGACAGTGACAGAGAATGGAGCTATGCACATTGTAGATAAATATCCTAAGCCTCCATTGTCTGTGAACTCTCACCTCATTCAGAGAACAACATGAAGCTAATTGGAGTTTTGCTACCACTTTATTCAGGATTTTAGTAAAGCAAAACCTACACAAAAGAACTGTAAGAACATTCTTTCACATAGAAATACAGCTTTCCTTCAAATTTCTACCTGATGTGGAGGGGGGGTGGAATCTTAACTCTTAAGAGCAGCCCTATTTTTCATTGTGCCCTACATGCATTTGGTTCCTGCCAGAGCAGGGCTTCTGTCCAAACCCTGAATCTATTAGGCTCTTGGGGGCCTTTTCCAATGCCTAGCTGAGGTTTTCCATCCTTGGCAGAAAAATAATTGGTGTGGAAATTGCCATTTCCATTGCTGATCCCTGTCCTGCCTCTATTGCACATCACTGCCCCCACCTGATTTCCCTCCAGATTAACAAGCATTGTAGACTAAAACATTGTCTCCATCTTGAAGCTGCCTTTGGACCGTATTGGGAATAAGGGATAAGTAGCACTTTAATAAGAGTTCAGCTAAGGCTGGTTTAATTCTACCTCATGGTAGGAAATGAGTTGAAGACAATATCACAGAGAAATAACAAAGAAGAAAAAATGTTGCTGGGGAGCATGTACTATAGAAAAAAAAAGGTTTGAATAACACAGGTGGGTTAGCCGAAGAGCACTGGTTTGCATTGTATTGCTAGTTTTGTTAGGGACCAGAGCGAGACCTATTTTAAAATTATTCATTTCAAATGATAAATGCAAAAAACAAAAAGATAAGCTGCATGTTTTTTTAATGGAGGTTAGAATTTAGATTTGCTCCCTTTGGGAAAAGACATAGTTTGCATTTATCATACATGAGCGCAATGTTGATCTTTGGGATTCTCCATGCTTTATTACAGTAAATGGCAGTGAGAGTTTGAACATCTGCTGCTGTCATTGGAATAAAAACTATGTGCTTCATTAGCAAAGCTGGCTGAGAGGCAAGACCAGTAATTCTCTTAAGTATAGAACACTGGGATCCAGCAGGTAGTCCATTCAGCCACCCAAGATTCAAGGGCCAGAAACCACTCACTACCTCATCTCCTCCATTCTGCGTATACCCTGACAGTGATTTAACTCATAAAAATAGATCAGTGTCTGGAAGTTGGTTCACTGAAGCACACAAGATGAAATACAGGTGATAATATGATTTCTAAAATTCAGAAAACTGACAGTGAACATGGCTTGAGTGCCCTGATATTAACCAAACTCATCTGTGCTAGTCTAAACGAAATTGTGATCTTGCACAAAAAAACCCAAAGAAAAGTGCAAGTCGGAAATAAAAGGATGGATATTAAACTCTGACCGGGAGATCCATTCACCTCTAGCCCCTCAATATTTCGAAAAGTCTGTTAAAGAAATTCCTGACCAGATTAATGCTAAGAGTTGTTATGACATGAAGTACATGAAACAATTCAAGTGCAAATATTTAATTTGGGATTACATTTTTGGTTCAAGATTTACTTTTTAAAGACTTAAATGTAAAGGGGATGAGAATGCATACATAAATGGAACTAGAATTGGCTTTTTTTGTCCAAAAATAAAATCTTTTCTTGAAACCAATCAAATAAACCATCTCCTTATTTTTTTTCCTGTCAGCTTTGAAATCCACAAATTTCTAACTGCTGCTTTCCCATATCTCTTTGTCTCTTCTCTCAAAATTCTTGTCACTTTTATCAAAATCCCTAAGTAGTTCCAGTGAAACAGCTCCATTAAATTCCTTATAATTCAAAATAAAAACAATAATCAACATCACTATTTTGGCTTATTCTATAGCTTTTTAAATGTTTAAGTCATCCAAATCTATTTGTCAACCCAATGCTTCCCTTTCTTTCTTGTAAATTGTAATTTTAAAATCCAACTTAATCTCTGTTTCAATTTTATTCAATGAAGCTTTTTCCTCTGCAATAACATCTTTTGATTCCATTGCAGAGTTAAACAGCTTGAGACCCAAGTGTCAAATGTTTCCTTTAAAGTAGCCATCTGGTGCCCCTTAATGTCCAGACTTTTAAAGACATGTTAATCAGTTTGTAATGTAAGCACAAAAAATAATTCTCACGAGAGAGGATCTTTTTAATTAACTTCAAAAAATTTTTTAATTCAAATTCATCTGAATGTTTAATCCATTTACAAAAAAACTTTCTAAAATCAAAACTGTAATAACCCTTTTGCTGTGTATTGCAAAAAAGAAAAATTCTTAAAACTGTATACGTATAATTTTCTTTCTTTCTAAATGAATTGAAGAGAAACACCCAGCAAGTGCCAAACTTACAGTTCTGAAGGTTTTTTTAAAAAAAATCTTTAACAAACAATAAGTGATTAAAAAGATGGTCTGGTTGAACTTTGAAACCCCCTAAGAGGCTAGATTAATGGTTCAGAGCACAATGGAATTGCATGGCTCCCAACTATTTGCAAGAGACCAATAAACATTAGTTTCTGCTCACCAAAAACAGATGTCTGGAGTATGCATAGGTAATCTAAAGATCTCCCCATCTAGAGAGAATTTTCGCAGTCTGGATCAGTATCCAGCTGCCTTTCAGCCGTAATATCTCTGTTTGTCATTCCTCAGTGGAAGTGACTTCAAAATACAGTTAGTCTTCGACTTACAATTTTGAGCAAAATATTTATGTTGCTAAATGAGACATTTGTTAAGTGAATTTTGCCCCATTTTATGACTTTTCTTGCCACAGTTGTTAATTGAATCACTGCAACTGTTAAGTTGGTGACACAGTTGTTAAGGCTTCCCCATTGACTTTGCTTGTCAGAAGGTTGCAAAAAGTGATCACTTCACCCTGGGATACTGCAACCATCATAAACATGAGTCAGTTACCAAGCATCTGAATTTTGATCATGTAACCATGGCGATGCTGCAATGGTCGTAAGTATGAAAAACTTCATAAGTCACTTATTTTAGTGCCATTGTAACTTCAAACGGTCACTAAATGAACTGTTATAAGTCGAGGACTACCTATATTAGCTTTTCTACCAAGGGCATAGAGAAAGAAATTGAATCAGTTTCCCATCCAATTTACCAGCTTCTTCCTCAAGCCATAGAGAAAAATCTTCAGCCATCAGCTCGAGCTGCAAACAAATTTTCAAACGCCTCCTTTATGTTGTCCCAAAAAGGGATTTATCAATCCTTCCATTCCCCATCGTTCAGTCAAAACTGAAGAATTCTTGGATAAGAAGCGAAATATTTTCAAGGAATAAACCAAGAAAATCCAGTTGCCATTTGGAAAAGCACCTTTGGAACAACCATGATCTGGATGACTGAATATCTTCATAGGTGCTCCTTTATGCTGGTTGGGACTTTTGGAATGCCTGATTGCTATGTCAAAGGGAAGGCTGGCAATCAGTAGAGCAATCATCACCACTTGCCTGCCTGCTTGCCTGCCACAGAATGGTACCACCCTGAGGTAGCTGAACCCTTGGTTAGATGACAACATTTTACAGGACAACATGCACAACACACAGGGATTTGAATGAATGGACATATATTTGTAGCCTGTGATTTGGCAATCACTCTTTTTTTCTTCCTCCAATTTTATATACTATAAAACAGAATGAGGAATCAAAAGATGTGATAAATCGAAAACATTTTCAGAAGTTTTTTTCCATTATTGAAATACTGTTGATCATCCATGAACAAAAAAACATAATTCATCTACTGTGGTTAGGTGAATTAACCACTGATGGGTGGACTTCCTCAACGATAAACCATAATTCATAGTTAGGTTTATGCCAGATACCCAAACTTCCCCTCTGTGATGCTGCTTTTTAATTGAAAGCTTTTGAAAACAAGTGTATAAGCAACAGATTGGCAGCAGATTGGTATCTGGTAAGCATGTCAGTACATGCTCCAAATGACCTCCCCAACTGCTGGAAGTAGTCTCCTAATTGAATTTTAAATATGCTCAATACATTGCTTGTTTTGAACTAGTTTTCCATCAAGCCTCATTATGCCTGAAGGATAAAGAAAGCCTACTGCAGCTCATAGTAACTTTTCTCACCCTTTACCCAAGCCCCCACCCCACCCTAGACTCTGAAATCCTTTTAAGTGACGTTTCCAGGTACCTTGAAACTGAGACATTCTACTTGGAAAAGTGTGAGTTGTCCAACACAAAGTAGGGGGCCTTCTACACTTTAATCAAGGAGTTGACTGGAGATTGACTTTCCTGTGAAAAAATATTGGCTAGAGGACTACCCATTTTTTTTAAAAAAAAAATTGGACTTAAGAGATGCAATCAAGCATCCAGGAATTGACTCTAATATTTATAATAGTGGATTCTTGTTATTTCACAGGCTAGTTCCAAAAACATCCTTGTCATCCCCTCCATGGCCTGAAATCAAGCTACCGGATCTAGCAGAAGAGACAGAACATCACAGAGGTAAATAATCTACCCTCTCAAAAAAAACATAAGGTATGCCACTTCTGTGTGTTTTATTGTGACATTGTCACTGCCTCCCATTTGTTTCTGCTTTTAATTTAATAAAGACATGCAATCATTAACACAGAATAACAGAACAAGAAACACAAGCAAACACTAGCGTTGGTGAAGTTGTCTTCAGGGATTTCATACAGTACAGAAAGTAGCTAGATTTGTCTTCTAGCTATTGTCATGGTGTACCCTCTTAGCCAATGCAATCACTATTAGCAGACTGTTATGTAGTCAATGTTGCCTACTTAGAGACCCAACCCTACCTCCTATGTTTCATAAACCCAAAGAGAAAGCCCTCAGTTTGATTGGTGTTGTGACCCATCCAAGAACATGTGCATGGAACTGTTTCAAGTCTTTTTCTAGACTTGTACTTGACAATGCCAGCCCAAGAAATAGTGCAGCTTTTGTGAGGAGATGCTCACAAGTCAAGGTACCTATGGCCCTTCCTGGCTTTATACTCAAAGCAATGTGCATTACCCCTTATCTTAAAGTTTGCTTTAGAATCAATTTTTTTTAAAGTATAAGAAAAGCAGTACTATAGATAAATAACAGGGCTATTCATCCAAGGCAATTATTCTCCCACACTCACCTCAATACATATATTTTGTTTAGAGAGCCATGGTGGCCTATAATTTAAAATGTTCCCAACTAGGAATGGGAAGACCCAGGTTTTACATCTTCAGCCATAAAAGGAACCAATCACTTCCTCTTAGCCTAAACTATCTCAAGTCTTGTGTGGCCAGATGGGGGGTGGGGTTAGGGTTAGGGAGGGGGAATCAGTTGAGGGAGAAGTCTAGGTACCATCTTGAGTCCC
>JANHZT010009939.1:249597-259833 GCA_032468215.1 Stegonotus admiraltiensis | reverse complement strand
CTGAGGTCCGGACCATCCCCACCCTATTGGCCTTCTGAAAAGCGGTGAAGACCTGGCTTTTCCAGCAGGCCTGGGGCTGTTGATCTCGCTTTGCGATCTGGCGAGATCCTGCCATGAATGGTGTGAATGGGTTTTAAGGTTTTTAATGTTTTTTAATTTTTAAATGGTTTTAAAATGTTTTTTTAAAAAACGTATTGTGAGACACCCTGAGTCTTCAGAGAGGGGCGGCATATAAATTTAATTAATAAATGAATAAAAAAATAAATATCTCCCTTTCTTTTTTGCCATTTTAAAAAGATAAAATATTTTTATTTGGGTCATGTTGTTGTAGCAACAATGCAAATATAGCTCGTTGTTGGCCCCTTTCAGCTTTTTTTTCATTGAGGCTGCAATTCTTTTATTTATTTTGATTTATTGTATTTATTGAGAAAATGTATTATTGCTGCCCCACTCATGGTAACTCCAGAAAGCTTACAGAATTGGAATAAGCCCTCAGTCCCCTGGCAACAACAGTCAGATCATTTGATGGGTTCCATCTCACCTGGGGTCCCCAGGCATGCTGGTAAACCCATGTCTTCAGGGCCTTTCAAAAGAGTATCAAAGGGGAGGCGGGGCAATCTTTTCTCTGCAGGGACAATGTTCCACAGGGAGGGAGCTACCACCAAGAAGGCTCTTAATGGTGGGAACCCATAACATATCCTGTCTCCACGCTCTTGTGAGTTAGGCAGATGTATCTATGAAAGATGGTCCTTCAGATAACTTCCTAGTAGTCTCCTATTCAAAAATTAAGTTTAACCCTACTTAGATATCAGAAATTGGCCAATGTTGCACAGTTGCTGTTAGCTTGTTGAACTTTTAGCATAGTACCCTTTAACTAGACCTGATTTAGATTTCACTGAATTTAAAATTTTTTAAAGCAAGGCAGTTCCCTTCCAATAGCTCCAAATCTTGCATGTGATTCCGTACATGTTAACAAGGTAAAACAATGTATTTTAACAAATGAATTTAACAATGCATTCTTCCAAAGTGATGATTTATTTCTCAGTGACGCAAACAAGCAACCTTTAAGATGTATATTCTGTGGCCAGCCGTGAAATTATTTAGCTCTTTTTGGCAATTTATAAAGTAATTCATTTGTAAAGCCAAGTCCTGAATTGAATTTTTCCCTTTTTTCCCCAGTTGTCACTCAGCCGCAAACTGTTCTCCGGATAAATTCCATTGAAATTGCTCCTGTTCTGTCATGATGGATTGGTTTGTAACATCTTGGGAGCATTAAGAAAATAGAAAATGTTCATGTTGCATTTGGTTATTCTCAGTAAACATTTTTTATTTAAAATATTAATCATTATTGTTGCCATCACCAAATATCTTCATTGTTTGTGTACTTTTTTATTTTTAAATTAAAATATTATAAACAAAATAAAATTAAAAAACTGAAATCAAGGCAATATATAGGTGTAATCAGTATTATATACCATTTAATAAAAACACAATGAATATGTTATAAAAATGATCAAATATATTACTACAATTAAGATCATCCAATTAAAATGCTTGTGTTTTAAGGTTTCAAACTGATAAGAAAATACTAGCACCAAATTTCCAGAGAGCATTTTTAATAACTGGTTCCATAGCCAGAAAGATTCTCTCTTTATTTTGCACTGAGGCTACGTTTGCACATAAACTAAGGGGTCTATTATGACTTGCCATGGCCAATTTGCTGTGGGACAACTCACTGTGGGACTTCAACACTGTATTAATCATTTCATTCAGTTACTTTGATATTGGTGACCACGTTTTCATCGAAATTATAGTATTATAGTATTTCTAGATTAATTTTATTTGATTATTATTGGCCTCTGTTCCATTGAAATTAATTTAACTTTTGTATTTGTTGAATTGTCCTATGACGAGTTCACCATGGTGAGTTGGCCATGGCAAGTTGGCCACTGTGAGTTGGATGTGGCAAGTTGTCCTGTTCCGTAAACTGGGACATATTCTGACCATGGTTTAGAGGAGGAGGAAAGTACTCATGACCAATTGCTGGTTTGTTTTTTTCCATTTCTTGTATCAATGCTCAGAAGAAATGAGCAGAGTATAACAAACCCCAAATAAGGTAAGATTATGGATTTGGATACAACTGTGTGATGGTTAATACATGCCAAGATCCACAAAGTGATTTAAAACTATGATTTCAAGTTGAAGTTTTTGCCAAACATCATGGATTGTTTTTGGAACAGGTTTGTATGTCACTCGAATAAAGAATAAGTAAGCTGCAAGCCCATTACAGTACAAGTGAATAGTGTTTTGATATACTTGGAGATAAGCTTCTTACAGAATCTGATAAAGATTCCGGCAGTGTTACCTATCAGCAAATTGGAGCTGAGCGCCATTAAAAAGCAAATGGTGAACAATATTTATAATACTTCATTGTTCATTTATCATAGCATCTATTGTTATAAGCCCCTTTGCAAGTCAATGGTACAAAATATAAATTTCTGATTTAGATATGTATCTAATAGGATATGTACTATTTTCTCCTTAAACTGACTCTCTACAGGTAGTCTTTCACTCACAAGCACAATTGGGGCAGAGATTTCAATCATAAAGCCTACCAGTTATAAGTCAAGCACCCATATGACTGGACCTGATTTTACAACCAGTTTTACAGTGATTACTAAGTGAATTGTATGAACCTATTTTCCCAAACGGGCATTTTTTGCTGGAAACTGGCAAAAATGTTTTTACAAATTTTGATCACATGACTGCAAAATGCTGCAACCAGTTGTAAATGTGAATTAGTTGCTAAGTGCCTGAAATGCAGTCATGTGGCTGAGGAGCACTACAAAATTTTTGGCTGCCAGAAGTGCTTTTACAATATTCAGAAGTCTAGTTTTCATATTTAATAATGTAATTCTTACAGTTCTTACAGTATTATTAGAACTGGTTTGCTCCCATTAAACTGCACTAGTGTATGCATAGTGTATCTGGAACAATTTAAATGTTCAAACTGTGGTGCCAATATCTCTGGGAACTGATGAAGTTTACACAGAAAAATTGAGAAACAGCTATCTGTATTTGTTTTATTTTTTTCAGTGATGTTGATAGGGATGCTGTCATTAGGGAGAGAATAGATTATGAAAATTGTGTTGGTAAAGCTTGTTGGTTTTTCACTTAAACAAGTCCCATGGATTTTTTTTAATGAACCAACCTGTGTCCATGGCTTTTTTTTTCTTTTAAAATATTTATATTCATTGATTTTATATAACTAATAAAGCAATTCACAGGGTTTTTTAAGTATGTGAATCTGCTAACTTAGATTTTAGGTCTGGTTCCGAGTAAATGCTCATACCAGTTGCTCAAAGACTGCAGCATGAGAAGATGGTTTATCAATGGACCATCGCTAATTTAAATTACAGGCAACATTTTCATATTCTCTTATTATGCAGGCTTCTCATTAAAGCTGGTTTGCACGTTATGTTGCAATCAAAGGTACAGAAACAGCTGTCACTGGCACCTTTTAGATGATAACATTGCTATAACAGATGCTATAGAAATTGAATGAATGAATGAATGAATGAATGAATACATAGATAGATAAATAGGTAAATAAATAAGAGTTATACATATGCAAAGAGAATCATAGCCCCAGAACTCTGAAAAATATCTTTGTGAATCTGTTTCAGTCCTAGAGTAACTGGACAAAAGTAGAATTGGATTTGCACCTTCTGCCTTTGGAAATCTCTGAAATGAGTATTACAGTGTGGCAAACACTGCTTTGACAAACATTTGAGGCTTGACACCACAATGATAAATATGCTCTATTCATACTTTGTTCCAACAACAGTTTTGGGGGATATCTTTGAATGGCTTGGTTTATTTTTAATTTATTTTTCTAGGATATCATGGGTCTATTCTAACTGCAAACAAAAAATACATTTTAATAATCTGGGTTCTGATAGCCTGCAAATGTCATTGAGTTGCAGGTGGGGAGTGGCACATGGAGTTGCAATCCTGAGTAACAATAATGGAAAAAATACTGCAACAATTTATCATCATAGCATATACTAGCTGGATCAATAATCAATGCTTAGTTATAAGACAGAAAAAGATTTTAACTTTGAGGCATGGCCAGGAGTGACCATAATAGCTTTAAAAAAAGGACAACCCATTACTAATCTCATAATATCGGTGATAGTTGATATGAATACTAATATTCATGCAGTGTTTCATACGAGCAGTGTAGTGGCCTAGTGGTGAAGATGCTCACCTCACTCAGAAGGTTGAAAGTTCAATCTTAAGTGGCAGCAGATGTTTCTCTCCTAGGGTCCAAAGAAAGAATACCTGCTGCAAACTCCCCATAGCGTCATTAAGGGCATCCGGCCAGTAAATGTTCAGGTCCATCCAGTCGCCCCAAATCTATCCCAAATTAAGGGATTCCAGGGTTATATAAACATATTTTTGTGCAGTGTTCATACATAATATTTCATTCATTTTAATTATACTAAGAAAATCATAGATCAATATCCTTACATTACAAGTTGAAGGCTCAAACTATTTTAATGCTTTGCAAACTTACTAGGAAACATGTTTAAATCACTAAGACTGACTTCTCTGATAATTTCTTGTAATAAAGCTATTTAGTTCACAAATTAGTACAAAAGGGCTTCCTGAACTACCACGAGTCAGGCTTTTAATGTCAGCCCTCTTTATCTATAAGCTTGTTTTTCTCCATGTCTCATCTTTACTATACTTCCATAAAGGTACCAAATTGTACTACCAAGCACATGAGGTAAAACAGCATCAAGATGACTATATTCACATGGCACCCCAAATGAACTACTCATTAGGTCACATCATCTGAACCTGGACTGTAGACCAAATAATGGTTACCATGGAATAATTTAGTTGTCGTTGGAACCAAGGTTAGTAAACGGTAAGTAAGTAAAAGGTTTCCTCAAGATTGATCTCCTTTACATTAATCCTTATTTTATCTGGACTTAAATGGAAAGGTTAATCAGAAAGTTAATCTTGCTGTCTGGTTCTAGACACACAGATAGGCAGCTGTAAAGTGGAACTATTTGACCCATACATCTCTGCTGCTTCTTGTGTTTCCCCCTGCTAGTGTATATTTGGGAAACAAGATTTAGCCACAGGATATAATCATGACTTCTTGTAATTTATCTTTACCTATGGTCCTTTGTAGAAATTTGGGCGCTTCTGGATTTTTCTGTGTTGTTTACAATTTAACAGAAAAAACTGAGCAGGAAATATTGACTAGCACAAAGGTTATTGCAATAATATCTTAAAAGTGGAGGATTATTAAACCCTAAGTCAGTCAAAATTTCATATGTTGTCTGGATTACATTCAGTGGCTGAGTCATTTCATCATAATTAATTCTTAGTTTCTCATGCATAGATGCCCATAAGAACCCACAATGAGAGAAATAATACAATTCACATCATTTCTTCAATGATATTATGATGCAAGGACATCCCTTCCCCTCTTCTCTATGGATGCCATTGTATCGTGTGAACGCAGCTGGTTTTTTATTAAGATTTCTGAGCATACACAGTCACAGTGTCTGATCTGTTATTTGGAAGTGCACTTGTTCCTACTAAGCAACAAAACTTTATAATATTCTTTGGATTTGTATTAGAGCAGGGGTGTTAAACAGTCTGCGGTCTGGATCCAGCCTGCGGGGTGTTTAGTCTGGTCCATGGGGCTGACCTGGAAACAGCGAAGAACTCGCCCACACGGCCCTCCCGAGCTCCATTTTCGCTGGCAGAGGGTTGCAGGAGGCCATCGCAGCCAAAAATGGAGCTTGCCCACCCAGGCACCCCGAGATCAAACACAATCCTGATGCAGCCCTCAATAAAATTGAGTTTGACACCCCAGTATTAGACGATGCAGAAAGATGACACTAGAGAGAAATCCGCAAATTGCCTTCCATTTATTCTACTATTTACACCATTCTGCATCTGAATTTCAAGTTATGTGTTGAGGAAAAGAGCAATGAAAAGGAAATCTGGCAGACTGCAAGACTGATGAAAATGCAGGGGTTCCCCTTGGATTTTTCTAAGAATTTGCCAGAGATTCATCAATATTTAACACAGTTGGATCAGGATGAATAGAATTTTCCTTTCATATTTAATTACTGCTCCAAGTTGAGTATACATTTTTAAACCAATTATGGTTTCCATTCAATTTTTATTGAATGTTCTTTTGTGTTAGATTATTTTGCTTTTGCTATCAAAAACCTGCAAGCAATGAATGCAAACAAGGGTTAATTAAAAGTTATTCTGCCACAGAGACTTTTGCGAAGAAAACATCTGGTTGCTCAGGAGCTTAAGATAATCATAGCTCAAATTAAGGAGAACTGCTTTCTAAGAATAATTATAAGATTTATGGGCAACTTACAGGCCACAATAATGGATAATAGCATTAATAAGGTATTTAATTATCCATTCTTTCTGTGTATCATTAAATTATGCAGTGACAGCTTGTCTCTAGAACTTCTCTTTCCTTATACACAGCAGCCATCAAACCTTCCATCCTGAAATAGGCAGGGATATTGACTAGGTTTTGGAGTTACTTATTGTCAGATAAGTGGCCCTAAGCTTATATAACCTGTTTATATACTACTCCATAGTGCTTGACAGCACTCTTTGAGAGGTTTACAATGTCAGCCTATTGCCCTCAACAACCTGGGTCTTCATTTGCCAACCTCGAAAAGATGGAAGGCTGAGTCAACCTTGAGCCGGGCAGAATTATTGTGCAATACTGCATTCTAACCACTGCGCCACCACAGCCCTTAAAGCTCAAAAGCCCTTTCTCTTTTCATCTGCAGCTACTGAAATGAAAGGTGCTGTAACACCACAACTGTGGAGGGTAGCAGATTGAAAGGGTTAGGTTGGGGGCCTTATCAGTATGATAACACAGTTTTAACAATTGTAGAGATGCCTGTTGCCAGTTGTTCTGGCTCCCTGGTTTCAGAATACATTTTCCAACTTCAGGATTTTACTGTTTTGGAACAGATGTCCTTTTTGTTTCCTGTACGCTACAAAATATTTCTGCTTCTTATGTTAACTGATATTCAGTTTACTAAATTGAATAAAAATGTAACCATGCACAGGGTTACCAAAACAGTTCCCAACTATGGAATCCGGACAGCATTACCGAGGATGCTCTTGCCAAACTTTTTTCCCATTCATCTTACTATCAGTTTCTATCCCCACTTTATACCATAACAACTTTTTCCTATAACTGTTCTGAACCAGCCTTTCAGCCAGATAACATATCAAAAAACTAAAACTAATTAGGATGAATCAAAATATTATTGGGAAAATAAAGCTTGTGTATAAGCCTATCCTGGACCTGGAGCTTTTTATATCGGAATGTTTTGCAAATGGTCTACTAATATACTACAGTCTCTATATACTAGGTGGTCTTTTTCTTCCAAGGTAAGAAGTCATACGGTATACTAACTAGGTATATCTCGGTGCTCATCCTGTTCTTCAGTGTTTCCTTAACATTTAGAATGAGCAGATGACCAATTCTGTGCACCAAGCTGGTGCTCCCTAACAAAGGTATAGAGCAGTGGAAAGCCCAACAGTATGTGGGAAAATCCATTTCAAACCCAGAGTGCAAGTTGTACTCCCAATTATCCATTCATAGTCAAGAAACAAGCTCGCTACTCCAAAAGTTCGTCAAAGGGAGCTTTGTGTGCACTATTGTGGTCTAGTCTTGAGGTTACAAAGTAAATGACGATCAATAAATCTAGATGTCAGCAGTTCTGAATATTTTTCTCTTCAAAAATAAGAGAACTAAAATGGCATTATTGACTGCGTGCAAGTGTCATGTAACATGTTACGTAGTCATCCAAGCCAATAAATTGTGCTCTACTGGGATAAACAGCTACTTCATTTATTCCCAGTGATAAAAGGGCAAGAAGTTCCATCAGCTGAGAAACATATAAACTACAAGTAAATTGAAAATGACTAAGTTGTTTGGGTAATCCTTACTTATAATAATGATTTAAAATGCAGCCCAGGGGTTAGATGGGCAGGGAACTGGCAGTATTTAAGGGAAAAATACTTAACATTAAAAGTTTTTTTAAAAAAAACATAAAAATACCTTAATCACCTCCAGTAACCCTACAGCTAAACTGGGTGTGGAATTCTGGCTCTTGTTTTTCGAGCATTGAAAAAGGAACAGAATACATTACCATATGTATAAATTGTAATATGGAGGGTTAGTAAATTCATGGGACAGGAAAGGTTCCAGCCAAAAAAAAGTTGGGTTCTGCTCAGGGACATCAAACTCTTGCAAATGGTGAAAAAGATGGGTCAGAAGTAAATGCATGTTTATTAATACTTTATATAGAATTTCATAAACAACAAAATGGTAGAACAGTGGACAGAATTAAAATATTACTTTATGTCCAAGCACCCAGGACATATTGTGGCTTTTTTCAACATATTTATTACACTGTGAGAATGCAGCAATTATGTGTAAATCATGTGCTATGGTTTAATATGTGTAAGCCCAAATAATTATGGTTTATTTAACAAATTGAATTCTGTAATATATGTTAAACATGGTACTATTAGTTCAACTGAGTTTTTATTATCAAATATTACAGTACTAATTTGCTTTTTTTCAAGTTTAATACTTGATTTAAGGAGGGGCAGAAAACCAGGATAAACCAATGATGCAATTAAAAAGGTGTGTTAGAAATGCCACCTGTAAGAATATATTGCCATGCCAGCTGTTTATCAAATGGCTTGACAAAACAGAAAAAGCTCATCTAGCAGTAAAACAAGACTGAACATTGATGGAACGGCAAGTTTTGTTTTAGCTTGACTTAAAGCATCACAAGAAAGCCCTTAGCAAAAGTTACGTGATAAACAGCATGTTGAAGATGTGGAACATGAATAAATTAAATCACCCAAAATAAGCAGCAACTGCAATCATATATGGTCTTGATGTTCAAACTACTCAGAGGCTTAGATTCTGTTTGGTCACGGCGTGGGGGGAGGAAAGGGAGAGGGTGAACAGTTAACACAATGTACTTAGATGGAGAGATCTTGCAGCTCTCTTTTCCAAATGGGAATGAACTTTCTGAGCTTTCTAGAAGTGTGTCTATCCAACTGCCTATTTGCCCTAGGGAGACACCTAGCATCCCGCTCCCTGCATTTTGATAGAATTGCTGATGATGCTGATGCCTAGAAAAGACTTAAAAGGCAAGCTGAGAACCATTGTTTCTCCTGATGGCTCTTGCATCCCTGCATCTCAGGAACTCAGGTGGTCTTTTCATGCCTGTTGCTGCAAATTAACATTCTCACCAATCTGCCAACAGAAGTTCATTGGCAGGACTGGAAGCATAAAGCAGAAAGACAGTCTTTTTTTAGGTTCCCAGGATATATTAAGGTTGTTTTTTTTTTTAATTTAAGCAAGTATAGTGTGGTCATAGCAAAATCCAGAGGTGAGCAATTTTAGTGTTCAGGGTCCATAATATTTATTGGGGATATGATAGGTTGGTGCTTGATGACCTTTCCAACTTTACTACTTATGTAAATGAGTAAATGAAAATAACTTTTCATTTTCTGAAAAGTTTTCCCTCCAGATTATTTAGAAGGAAAGTGCCCCCCCTTTTTAAAAAAAACTATATTAAGAATTATTTAGAGTACACCATATTTTTTCTGTGTTTCTTACTTTAAAATGATTGTAAAAAAACCTACTGCTGATTTTCAACCATTGTGCCTGGAAATCTGGTGGCATAATTAGAAGGCTATTGAAGTCAACTGTCTTATGTTAGGCATGATTCACTTAGGTACTATTAATGTTTTGAATGGGACTAAAGCACAAATAAATCTGATTCTAATCTTGGGTGACTGGTCCATTTGTATGTGTGACTGTGGCATATTCACAGTTAGCTGAATGGAAGGTCAAGGGTACCGCATATGGGTTTTGAGATCTGTCTTTCAGCCTGTTATAAGGATAGGTAACAAAATTTGTGCTTGCTGTTGATTAAACCCTCTATAGAACATCTGCAGAAAATGGCAGGCTACATGCATGGAAAGAACAGGGGAATAGTTGTTAAAGCAAGTTTGATCTCATCACCAAGCGCTGCTGTGTAAACAGTCTGTGTTATAGGGTGTTGGAAGAAATATCCTTCTGGGTTCTGCTCCAAGTGGGGAAACAGACACTGGAAACATGGAGACTGCTTGGAA
>JANHZT010009939.1:222437-240682 GCA_032468215.1 Stegonotus admiraltiensis | reverse complement strand
AAAGTATGAAGGCTATTGCTTAACACATTGTAAGCTGCCCTGAGTCTCCGGAGAAGGGCAGCATATAAATTGAACCAGCTAACCAACCAACCAACATTGGTGTACGTGATGTTTTATTTGAAAAAGAAAAATCCTATTTCAGATCTTTTTTCTAATCCCTATGGAATTCTGAAGGGGAAAAAAATCTTACTTTAAAAAAAGCCAATTCATCTACCATATGGATCTCCTTAGTTTCTGCCCTGGTAGAATCTTTACACTGCTGCCTCAAAGCTAGCTTTTATTTCTTTTAATTGTTGAACTCAATGTGGCTATTCTGTTTTGTTGAGCAACTTTTAAGGTTACTGTAATTTCTGCTTGGAATATGCCCTCCATCTTGACTCAGCAGTTCTCACGTATCAAAAGAAATAATGTGCTATTGCCAAAATACCATTATGGATTCCTATTTCCTAGAGTGATGAGAAGTGAATTTGTCTTGTTTAATTCCTTTTAATGAAAAAAGTATTAGAAACTTCAAATTTTATTGATTATTTATTTAGTAACAAAATGTCATGGTGCCCATGGTGTCCCTGGGCAGCCTATAGAAGTAAAAGCCCATATACAAAACCCAATAAACATACTGGCTATAACAATCAAACTATTTTATTTTTACGTAGCTACACTTATATAAAAAAAGGAATAGACATCCCATTATACCTCAAGATTCAGATAAATCCAGCTAGACAGCTGCTTCCCTCTACTTTTTATTTTCTTTTTTCAAATATACACATATATAGTTTGTTTTCAACCTGGTTGGATGAATAAGCCACATTTGTTAAGTTTATACCATACAGTAAGCCAGATTTAAGCAACATTTTCTAAAATAAGTGATATTTGACTGGGTTCAAATAACATATTATGCTACAAGCTATGATTTACTAGTGCAGTTGAATTTGGTAATATTTCACAGCTGCATTTCAGTAAACCTCTTTAAGTCAGTGTAGGAAACAGTACTCTTTTTGTGAAGACCATGATTATTGGCATCAAAGTGATCACATTTCAGGAAGCAAATCATTTTTAAGAATAGCTCTGGGATTCCATTTTATTTAAGAGCTCAGGTACTAGTTTTCATGACTACAGAAGAACAGGGATCTTCAACAATACAACAGAAAACTTGATTTGGCAGGAATGGTCCTCAGACCTGAGTGGGAACATATTCCCATATCCTCTTGTCCTCCTGTAACTCAGCCTAAGCACGTACATTTGAAAAGAAAATTACATATATCACCTCAATAACTCCTTTTTCTCTCTGATGTTTTTCTTTCCTTGTCTCAGATTTTAACTTGCAAGTTTCTTGGGGGAAGGTTTTAAGTTGTAAGTTACTGAGGATTGGGATCTCTCTTCTTGTACTTCACAAAATTCCAGGCAGGCTGGGTTACTCATATACATACAAAACCTAGAATATTGATGCTAGTTTTGACTAGGTCATGACCAAGTCCAAGATTGAGGGGATTGCTGATAATCAAGTGATGCCAGTCTCAGTGCTGTACCTGTTTGACTCAGCAGCGTACCTTGTAGGTTGTTAACCAAGGCAAAATAAAGTCTTGCACATGCATTTTTAAAACCCCTGCGCTGAAAGCAACTTTTATAGTTCCAGCCCACATATTATGCCCCCACCATAGCATTGAGGGCTTGCAGTTTGCCAGATTTGCCACGGAGGAAATGTGAGTAACGAGGAAAGACATCTAATTAAGCAGACTTGTTCTGTACTCTACTGGTGGCTGTCAGAGGCATTCCAATGTACTGCTTAGAGCTGGGGAGGAGATGAAATAGGATTAAAAAGTATCTTGAAAGGATACTTACAGCCTTTTTCACTCTTTTACAAAAATTCATTTTTTTCTAGCATAGACCCTGATTGCCACCAGAAAAGAAAAAAAAAAGGGGCAGCTTTAATTAAGTATATGTTGGAACTTTTGTGGCCTTTATGTGAGAAAAGAAGCATCTTTGTCTCTGCCTGTCTAAAGCTCACTTATGCAAGTTCATGAAGAGTCTAATGCTGCAATCACTTCTCATTGCTGGAGGAAGATCTCTATTAAAAAGTTCTTCATGGCAAGATTACCTGTATCGTGTCATTTATTTTTGCTTCTGGTTGTAAATCAACCCTACAATTAGGTAAGGAAGCCTCAGGCAATAGTCACCGGAGGTGGGGACATAATGGTAGTTCCCAAGTTGATCTTTACCCCACACAGCTATTATGTTCTTGGAAGGCAGAGTTATGTATACCACATAGCCTGTTTCTTCATCCCCTTAAACATGGGTTTCCAAACTTTTTCAGGCTGTAGAATCTCCTTAAAAAAAAACAAAACCTTGAGACCCCAGATCAGAAGGGTTGCAGCCTCTGAAGGTCAGAGGATAATCCTCTCTCTTCTGTTCTGACTATGGAGTCCATCCCTTACAAAGAATTTTTCTCCCTTAATCCCTTGTGAAAAGTTTTGTATGGAGATTAAGGGAGAAGAGCTACAAGGTAAGGTGGGGGGAGCCCTCCAGAGACAGGTTCTCCCTATTCCATTCAAGTCCTTCTGGAATGCCAGGATTTTATAGAAACACCCCCCCCCCCCATTCTAAATTATTGGTGTCTCCTCCCAATCCTTTGGAACAGCCTCCCACCTGAGATCTGATGGGTTCCTACCCTTTTAGGCTGTGAAGACCTGGTTCTTCCCCCAACCATTGGGCTAGTGTGACAATGAACCTGAGTTGCGTAGGAGACTAATGCTCCTACTAAAGTCAGTATTTAACTTCCAGCTGTCTGCAATTACTGCGAGTTCGATTGTCACCATTAACTATTTTAATGAATTGTTGTGAGCCACCTAGAGTCATCATGTGAGATTGGTGCCTATATAAGCCAATAAACAAATAAACAAATAAGCCAATAAACAAATAAACAAACAATATTCAAGCATGATAGAGCATCCTAAGGCATTTTCAATGCTGAAATATGAATTGACTGACAAAACAATTGGCCTAGAGAGAAGGAAGTAGTCAATCCTACCATTTCTGATTTTTTAAAATTCAATCTAGCTTTCTCCATTCTGGTGTGCTGCAGTTATAGTAGGACCACAACTTTCAAAATTCTGCTTTGCAGAGAAAATGGAAAAGGCATCAGAAGGATGCCAGCTTTTTAAAAATCTGACTTGATCTCTTAGCTTTTGCACATTTTATAGATATAGAATCATCAAATCACAGAAATGTAGACTTGGAAGGGACCAATTAAACCATCCATGAGATTTGGCTGCCCTGTCTCTTTTTAAAAATCTCCAGAAATGGAGAACACACAACTTACAGTATATAGATAAATTATTTCCCTGTTGTACAGATTTTACATTGTGATTTTTTTCCTTATTAGTGGAAAGCACTTGGAAATATGTCAGAACAAGTGGAAAATAGCTATGAAACAATGCAGATAGAGTCCTTGTAGTAATTCATCATTTTTACCTTTTAGCTTACCTTAAAGGAAATATTTTACTTCACTTGTATCTGTTATGAAACTCTCAAAGGAAATATCTCTTGCCATAAAAGTAAAAAAAAGGGAGCCATATACCTTACAGAAGATATTGCAGATAAATTAGTTCAGTTCTTCAGGCTTTGCTGTTGTAAGTTCAAAAATAGGAGTTGAATTGTGCACTGGGTGGCTCTAAGCAGTGTTTCTTAATATAATATGTGATCGTCAGCCAATTATTATAGCTTACTGAACATATCTTGTTTAAAACAAATCACATGATGCGTGAAATAACCATTGAGTTGCTGCTATAGGTAGTCTTTAACTTAAAACATTTCATTTACTTACTGTTCGAAGTTACAATGACTCTGAAAAAAATGACTTATGACCATTTTTCACACTTACAGCCATCACATGGTGACATGATCAAAATTCACACACTTGGCAACTGACTCATATTTATAACAGCTGCAGTGCCCTGAGATCATGCAATCACATTTTGCAACTTCTGAGGAGCAAAGTCAATGGGGAAGCCAGATTCACTTAACAGCTGTGCCACTTAACAATTGTGGCAAGAAAGGTTGTAAAATGGGGCAAAACTCACTTTACAAATGTCTCACTTAGCACCCAAACTTTTGGGCTCAATTGTCATAAATCAAGAACTACCCGAATTCAATGTTATTAAAATGTTATGGTCATTAACATCATTAAAATGCTAAGTGGTCTTCTGGGTGCGCTTCAAGGTGTTGGTTACCACCTTCAAAGCGCTCCATGGCTTAGGACCCGGCTATTTACGGGACCGCCTTCTGCCACCGTTAACCTCCCACCGGCCAGTATGCTCCCATAGAGAGGGGCTACTCAGGCTGCCGTCAGCCAGACAATGTTGGCTGGCGACCCCCAGGGGGAGAGCCTTCTCTGTGGTGGCACCCGCCCTCTGGAATGACCTGCCCCTGGAGATTCGTAAGATCCCAGGCCTCTGTGCCTTTCGTCGCGCCCTGAAGACACACCTGTTCCATCTGGCCGGGTTGGCCTAACCCCCTTTTAGTGCTTTTTAGCAGTTTTTATTTTTATTCTTAATTGTCTGTATTTGTTTTAATTGGATTTTACTGGGGTGGTTTTAAAAGGGGGCCAAATTATTTAATATTTCTTAACTTGTTCTTAACTTTTGTATTATATGTTTTTACTTTGGCTGTTCACCGCCCTGAGTCCCATTGGGAGAAGGGCGGTTTATAAATTCGAATAAATAAATAAATTCAAATAAATAAATGTTACATTAGAGAAAAAAGGCAAAATGTATTTTTAGGTTCCTTTACTCTCTTAATCATATTCAGAGAAGTAAACCCTGTCTAATATTTAATTTGGTCCACACATTGCTCAAGTATGGTTTAATAATGATTCATTAAATAAACTACAATAAGGATTTGCACAACACGTTAATCCACAATCAAATGTTTAGTGTTTTCTATAAAATAGGCCAGTGGGATTAATCTTTAAAATGGACAGTAAAAGTCCAGTCCTTCAGTTTGGCTGAATTGTATCAGCTGGATAGAAAAGAATCTAAAGGTAATGATAAATCGTTACCAGTGGAATTGCTGAAAATAGAGAATAATGATCCTTTCTGCAAAACCCCTAGTTTTGAGGTGGTCAATTTAGATATTGGTAACTGTTTGTTCCCCATAAAAAGTGGTTCTTCATTGTGAAAATAGTCAACTTACAGCAGAAAATGGGCATATTTAGAATAAAAGCTGTACTTTAAAACATCAGTTGTTTTTAGTAAGTTGAGTAGTACATTTCCCCCATTACCATTTGTAAATCATCAAATTTAATTTTAACCTACTAAAATCAGCTGAGAGTCAGTTTGGTGTCTCGGTTAACGCACCAAGAGATCAAGTGTTCTTGTCCTTCCCTCAGGCACAAAACCATCTGGGTGATCTTGTTCCAGTCGCTCTCATTTAGCTCTAGAAAGGGGAAACTTCTGAAATCTTGCCAAGAAAGCTGCAGGGACTTTATAAGACATTGTTGCTAGCAGTGAATGCTGATTTGAAGGCACCAAAATTATTATCATCCAGTTCTGGAAAAGGGACTGAGGGCTGCCAAAAATGCCTTTGCAGGCCACACACCACTGGAGACCAGATACCAGTGCTTTAGGATTATTCTACAATTTGAGGGATTGTGGTAGATGACCAGTATCTGGAGAGCCTCAGGTTCCTGTGTCTAAAACCATTTTGTGATTGACATATGCATGCACACTATTTATCTGTGCTCATTGGAAATTCTTTTGGTTTGGTTTGGTTTGATTTTTTTTTGTCCTCCATGAGGTTTTCCAACAGGAACCAAAATGGGGGGATTGTACTCAGTTTTGGCATCATCCCATGCCTCTTCACCCTCAACTCCTTCCTTGCAATGTAGCCTTCTGTTGCTTTCTCTTGACATTTCTAATCAGTTTAATTGGCTTGCCTTCTTAATAGAGACTCATGCACTTTCAGTTTGGGAGGCTGCCTAGTTCCCACTGTGGAAGCAAAGCACTTCCCAGAACTCCAGGCTGATTTGTTCTGTGGTCTTGCCCTTTACCAATAAGTCCTTAAAGATGGAGATAATTACAAGCTGCTACATTTTGTACGTAATACTCTGGTTTTACTTATATATGGCACAGTGTACCATGTGTTGTCATCTGATATCTATTTCTAGAAACTTCTTCAATTAACATTGACCTTCATTACCTTTGCTTGGTTCTTCCCACTAAACCAGCAAACTATTAAAATTTAACATAGAGCAGCAACTCCACAGTAAACTGCTGATGTAATTGTGTGGGATGGTGATTTGGGGTCTGTTCCTTATTTAGTTGCAATCATAGTGTGTAGGTAGATATCTGTGCCCTTCCTTATTTCTGAGTTGACTTTGTGAAACAGCTGTTTGTAATTGGCCTTTCCTGTAACCATATATTGTCCTTTAATGTTTCTCATAGGAAATGTCCTAGCAAAAATGGAGTATGTGTGTAAGACAGGAGCTTTATTTATTTATTATGCTTTATTTACTTTCTTGTTATAGTGTCTTAGGGCTCTCATTTCTGTCTCTTTGTTTGATCTCAGTGATCAGATAAACTTCTGTGGTTCTAGTCAAGACCTAAGGTATTTGAAATAGATATATAAAGAACTGTTTGAATGCTTATTGGCTCATAGGGCCATTAGCCATTGAGACCATATCTGCCACTTTAGGATCTATTAGTGGCAAATATAGCAGACGACCGTGTTTGGTAATGACCCTATAATTTCTGAAATTGCCTACCAAGGATTGTATATTAACACTAGACATGCTCTGAAAATGATTTGGAAAAAAATGCTTTGCAACATATGCAAGCAAAGGACTACTTGCTAAATAGCCATAGCTTTTTTTAGACCCTCCTGGAAATTTGAAAAAAAACTATAAAACTACATTCTTTTAACTCAATGTTATTTTTTACAAAATAAAATCAATAAAAATTATAAACAAGGAAAGTACAAGTAAAGCATTTTTTACAATGTTTTTTAATAGTTTTTTTATGTTCATTGTTCGTATTTGCTGTAAGCCACCCAGAGTCCCTTGGGAGTTGGGCGGCATAGAAATATGATAAAGTAAAGTAAAGTAAAGTAAAGTAAAGTAAAGTAAAGTAAAGTAAAGTAAAGTAAGGATGATTAGTAAATAAGAAAATATTTATTTATTTACAGTATTTATTGAATTTATTGAATTTATTGAATATTGAATTTATATTGCCGCCTATTCACCCATGACGACTCAAGGCGGCTTACAGACTATAAAACCAAATTTAAAACAATAAAACGAATAAAAAGAATCAAATAAATTAATATAGTATAATATAATAAAATCACCCCACACACATCCCACCTGCCCTGGCAACAGCAGATCACATGAGCCATTTAATGGGCTCCATCCTGCTCTGGGTTCCCCAGGCCCACTGGCAGAACCAGATCTTTAGCATCTTCCGGAAGAGTATTAGAGTGGGTGCCGTTCTAATCTCTGGGGGAATGATGTTCCAGAGAGAGGGAGCCACCACAGAGAAGGCCATTCTTCTGGGTCCCACCAGATGCATCTCCCTCGGGGATGGGATCCGCAACATTGCCTGCCTTCTCACTCTGATGGGTTGGGTAGATGTGACCGGCAAGAGATGGTCCCTCAGATAACCTGGTCCCAAGCTATGAAGGGCTTTAAAGGTGACAACCAGCACTTTGAATTGCACCCAGAAGCAAATCAGCAGCCAATGCAGCTTCCTCAGGTGATACATGTACTACTCAAAGTTACAACGGCACTGAATGAGTAATGGTTACGACCAGTCCTTGAAATTCTGACTGTCCCAACATCCCTGCAGTCACATGATTTGGGCACTTAGCAACCAGCTGGCATTTATGGTGGTTGTAGTACCTAGCAGTCACATGATTGTGATTTGTAACTTTCCCTGTTGGCTTTGCACAAGCAATCAATGAGGAAGCTTTCAGGGAAGGTTGCAAGTTGCTCAGGTTAGTCTCCTCCAGCCCCTCTTTTCTTGGATTGCTCCTCATTGGCCACCCATGCACTCTCATGCACCATCCTGGGCCTTATGCACTCTCCCCAGCTACTCATGCACCCAGCAGCAGCCACCACAAGTTCCTCTGAGCTAAAACCATGCCTCTGATCACCTGTGCCCCCTTTTGCTTGGTCTCTCCACTTACTTTGCTTTTTGGAAGCCAACAGGTAATTGTAAGGAGGTGCTCACTTAATGACTCACATTCCTCACTTAACAATGGCAGCAGGGGCTGCAGGGATTGCTGTTGCTAAGCAATGTGGTCACATCATACTTTATAACTGCACCATTTAATGACAGAAATTCCAATCCCAGTTGCCATTGTAATTCAAGGTCTACCATAAAGAAGTAGCTTCTAATCTTCTTTACTGTGGTTATAAATGCATTTATATTTTATCCCCTCTCTCTGTCATTTATATCATGGTCCCCTTCTTTCCATATTCTACCGTTTCTAATCATCAACCCATAAATCACAAGATATCTTTTTTCATTTTCAGCAAAAAATCTATAAAGGGTTTCTAGTCTCTAATAAATGTAGCTGTTGTCTAAAAAAGAAGAGATGTGGCTGCCTAAATGATTAGCAGAGTTGCTGTACCTGTGCAAATTCCAAAGTGTATCTTCCATATAATTTTTAGAAGTGCCCAGCAATAATACAGTATATATTATAGCAGTTTAATTGGAAACAACTTAAAATAAGAAAGTTAGCTTCGCTATTCCAAATGCAAGTATACAACATATTCATATGTATATGTACAGATACATGCATATCTAGGGTCACATTAATAACTTTGGTGTGGCCCTTTAAAATTGCTTGATATTGTTTAAATGGTTGCATTTAGTTTTGTAATTGCATTTATTAGGTTGTTTTTATATTTATATTTTATGTTTTAATTATGAGCTTATATTGTCATATCTCTGTGTGTGTGTGTGTGTGTGTGTTGTGTTTCCCCTGTCTTATATTGGACTCTGTCTTATATTTTTTTGAACCCTGAAATAGGTGCTTGGCCTTATTGCCATGTGCTCAAAAGCCCAATTGGGCTTATTATCAGGGGATGTCTTATTTTGGGGGAAATAGTATGTGTGTGTATGTGTGTGTATATGTATATGTGTGTGTGTGTATTTGTTTTCGTAGATTTTCACAGGTACAGGTTTTGCTTGCTTGTGGGTACCCACAGCTTCTAAACTGAAGGTAGGGGCCTGATGATGACAAGTTAGAGAGCTTGTCGAAACGTTGCCAAAAAAAGAAAACCTTAAGTGTTGGTTAGAATTCTAGCCAAAGTTCCAAAAGACCTTACAGAGTATTTTGTTGGGAATTTAGAGGATTTGAAGCTGGGATTTTAGCCAGGATTTTAAGCATTTTAACCAACAGATTTTTAACGACGCGGGAAAACACCCGAGATTTTAACTTTTTACATATACATACATACATACATACATAAATACATACATACATACATATTAAAAACATACCACTTTTAAAATTCATATCATTCGATTCAAATAGCTTTTCTGATAGTGTTTTTTATAAGTTTCTCCATCTATCAACATTGATAAATAAAATTATATTAGCTAGTTGTGGGGTAAAATTGATGAAAGGTTAGACAATGGTTTACACAGCTTTCCCTTCTCCTGAGAGAAACTCATTGCAATTCCCATGCTCAGATTTTGAGTATACAATAAATATTGCAGTTGTAGTTTTTAATATTCTGCTTGCTACCTTTTCTCTCTTAATATAACATTATACAAAACACATTTAAAAGAGCATATGTTTTACAGCATAAAAAAGCATATGTTTTATAGTTAATCTCCATGGGCTTTCTCATAAGGTAGCAAAGCAAACATGTTTATATAAATTGTCTCTGGCAAATGCTAAAGGACATCTAGAATCAACTTTTTGACTATCTTTGCTTTAAAATTTTAAATGAATCTTGTTTTATAATGTGGAATTTATCGAGTGAAATATGATTTTCAAAACCTCTATACTAAATGTCATACAAAAAAATCCTGCTTTCATTGTATCAGTTTGAAAGCCACTGCTGTGAAATGCAATCAAGACACAATGTGAGGAGGGTGAATGCCTTTAAACTCGGAGAAATGTAATTACCCTTTCTGTATGTACAACTCCAGCTCTTCAGGAATATGTGCTTCCCCATTAAGAGCTACCAGTAATTGTACTTAGAATTGTAGGCATGTATTTATTTGATTTACAAGGCAGCTAACAAAAATTTAAATACAGAATAGAATGCTTAAATCGTTGTAAAATTAATTGATAATCTCTCCTGCAGATTGTATAACTGGCCAAGTTCTATGGTGGAATATCTAGCAGGCCCGGAGAATTCAAGAGTGGAAATAGGACCATTGCAAAAGAGTCATGTCAACCCAGGGGAAGAGAGCAGTGTGAGAAAGAGTCTCCAAGTGACTTGACCTCCATTATGCTAGGCACAAATTGAGCTGTGGAGTTATTTTGAAGGTTTTCATGCTTTTGTTACAATAATCAACTGGCAATAAAGACTTTTTAAAAAATCCAAGTAAATTTTGTTTTCTGAGTTTACTTATCTCAAATTGCTTAACAACAATATTGTAAGTCTCATTACTTTCCCATTAGTAAAAGAATTGATCCTCATTAGCAAAGAACTAGGTCATAGTTACCAAGCCTTGTGACAATCCATTGTCTTCAGAGCAAGTTGTTGCAGCTTAGACAAGTGGTAGGTAGACAGAAAACAACTTTGCACAATGCTCTGATGCTGTTGGCTGGCATTTGATCAAAGTTTGCTTCAATCTGAAATAGTGCTGCAGGATTGTCTCCCACCAGTTGCACTTCATTCCCCTGAAAACCAGCTGGAGAGGTTCGGGTTGTTGTTGTTGGTCTCGGGATCAAGTCCTAATCTTCAGTACCTGACATGAGCCGTTTATGGCAATTAAGCCAGCAAAGGTCCCTGAAGTTTGATGCAAAGTGGCATTTGTTGACAGCTTTTGAAAAGAGTAGCAGCCAAGTGGGCATTCCATTCATTGCAAATGATGCCATCCTGGACAATTGTTGAGATTTTATGCAAAGATTTGGCGCAGCCTTTGACAGCATCATCAGAAAATTGAGTGTTAATCTATAAATGTCTAATTTGTGCTAAGTACACAAGCACATGGTTGATTTTTTACCATTTTTAACCGGGGGTTTTTTGTTCACCAAACATGGACTCAGATGATTTTGCCCCGAATGACTACTTTAGAAAGACTTTTCTGATGAACTAAGAAATGAATTTGTGATACAGGGCACACCAGAGCTATTTCAGCATCATGTGGTCCAGTGGTGGGTTGCTCCCAGTTCGGACCAGTTCTTGCGAACCGGTAATAATAGTGGTGGGAGGCTCCGCCCACCTTCCCCAACGTCATCACTGACGATCTGCGCATGCGCGCACTCCCATTGCGAACCGGTAGTAAAGATAACTGGAACCCACCCCTGATTTGGTCATTGTTGATAGGTTGGAAGAGGAGAAAATAGCAGGCAATTTTACAGCCTTTCTTTTTTATTTGTTTTAACCTTGCCTATAATTAACTCAAGGCAGCAAAGCATACTTAATATTCCTTACTCTTTCTATTTTCCCCACAACAACAATCATGTGAGGTGGGTTTGGCTGAGAAAAAGTGACTGGCCCAAAGTCACCCAGTCAGCTTTCATGCCTAAAATGGAACTAGAACTCACAGTCTCCTGTTTGGTGACTCCTCCTCGTGCCTGAACCACTCCACCAAACTGGCTCTTCACCTATTCCCTCCCTCCTTCCTCGCAGTCTCCTTGGATGTCCGTGATATGGAGCCAATTTGCATTGGAGCAAGGAAGAAATTCTTCCCTGCAACAGAGAAACAACGAAGATGTGACCTCAAATTATACTTTTAGTATGACGCTTTTGGGCACCCACTGATGGATTGCCAATCTGGCAGCTAGAAGGTATGAAGATTTCGGTCACCTTGTGAGTAAGTTTCCAAATTGTTCCAAAGCCTTGATACCAGGAAACTTTGCAGCCCGCTCACCCCGCCCCCGTGTAAGAGCTCTTGTAAGGAGGCCTTCAGGCAAACAAGGAAGCTCCAACGCTAGGCATTTTATTATTCCCATCAATCTTTGTACTTTTTAAAATTATTTCATGTATATATAATTATAGATTGTCCAGTTTCCAACAATTCTGGGTGGCTTGCAGTTAAAAGTAAAAATAACGTAGGATAGATTATAGAAAGAAGAGGAATATGATGTAACTTTATAGATAGAGGTTAAAATATATTTTAAACTGCTGTGAAGACTATCAGAAGCCTCTATATTTTTTCCTATTTTTAAAAACTTTTTCTTTGTCCTTTTTCTTTGATTTCTTTCTCTTTCTTTTCTCTTCCTTATTTTCTATTAGTTTGTGTTAGCCCTTATGTTCTTGCTTAAACATTTTAATAAAAACTATACATAAAAAGTAAAATACAATATGCAAGAAAAAAGAATCATGAATGACTCCAGAAACAACAGAAAATTAAAGAAAATACATCCAATAGGAGCTCAACCTTCTCTTTGCCCCAGAGCCTGGGAGCAAAGCCAGGTCTTTAATGGTTTTCTGAATGCCATTAGGTTGGGAGCCATCTGGATCTCTGGGGGGGATATCATTCTAGAGGGCAGGCACAGCAGCAGGCAAAGCACACTTCCTGGGCTCCACAAGATGATCTTGCTTAAGCAATGGGACTTAGGATGTGCCTCTCGGCTAATTGGACTTGGGATTGGCTGCTATTTTGATGAATGAAGATACTGTGAATCAGTTCATCTTGCACGTACAACTGCAAGTCGTGAGGACAGAGGGCAGATCAAGTCCCATCCTACAACATAGAAGTCTTCTGCAGTGAAAATAAATGACAACAAATAATTCTTCCAACTATATTTGACTGCTTCCTTGCACAGTTCAATTATCTTGGGGATAGACTAGCTACAAATGCATAATCAAATGCATATAAATAAAATAAAATAAAATAAAATAAATAAATAAATAAATAAATAATCCTGGTATTAACTGGAACATAGGATGATTTCTTTTCCTTAATGTTATAAGCTGCACCATTTCCAGGCCTTGGGCTTTTCTCCTATTCTTCCTTCCTTGATTGGAAAATATACATATTTTGCTGATTTTTGGACAGGCAGGAAGTGATGACCTTGCCGCCCCACCAAATGTGTGTGTGTGTGTGTGTGTGTGTGTACAATTAAATTACTGCCTAGAGTCCAGATCCTAGTTGAACAGCAGTATCCCATGTCTGTGTAAGAATTGGCAGCTTTACAGGAATTTTTGGATGACATTCTAGCAAAAGGATTTATTTTCCCTCCTTTGTCTCCTGGACCTCTGCCAACATTTTTTGTAAAACTCCCTTGAGAGTTATGCATGAATATAGACTTCTGAACCATTAGGGATTAGTAACCACTGCCTCTTATTTTGGACTTGGTAGGTTACCTCCAGAAGACACAGGTTTCATTGTATTTATTGAAACTGCAGCTTGATTTAGATGAAAGGGAGTCATAAATACTTAACAGTCTTTGAAAGTCTTTTGGACTTTCTAATTGTGCCACAATTTTTGCCAGATTCATGAATTATTTTCAGATATTTTGGACAACAAATATGTTATATTTGTTTACCTAGATGACATTCTGATTTCCCCCCCCCCAAAAGATCCTTGCCTGCATTCTACTCATGTCAGAAATGTGCTAGAACTCCTATGCAAACACAATTAGGTTAAGTTGAAATAGTGTGTAGTTGAGAAGGGCTGTCTGCTGTTGCCTTGTGTGATGTCCATTAGGCTAAGGCTCCCCAATCACTCTTCTCCTTCATACTATGAACTTGGATCATAATTCTCAATTTACACCCCTGTTCTGAAAAGCCCTCTTCCAATTGCTAGGTATTCATGTCCATCTGTCATCACCAAGAGACAAATGGCAGCAGAGAAGACAAACTTTGTACTAGAACAATATTTGTGTTGCTTTTTGTTATGTCGACAAGACAACTAGCCTGACTTGTTGCCATTGGCAGAATTTGCATGTAACATCTCTCTTCATTCCTTCATCAGTATGTCTCCCTTCCAAACAGTTTATGGGCATAACCTGTACTCCTTGTCCTCCAGAATTCTTGTCTCTGTGGTTCCTCTGATTTTTTCCAAGAGCTGCAGTCAGCACAACCTCTCATAAGGAAACAGCTGGATTTGGCCAAGATGCTATATGCACAGGCAGAAGACTTGCGTAGACAAGAAGGCACAAGAATTGCTGTGTTTGCCTTCATCCTGCTTGGCTAAGAAACTGGACACAAAGTTGTTGGATCCTTTTCTGTGCCAATTGACCCAGTTGTTTTCCTGTTCCAGAGCAAATCTAGCAGGACCCTGTGGTGCTTACCTTATGGAACACCATCACCTTATCTCACCCTGAAGCGAGGCTGGCTCTATCCTTGTTAACTTTTTCCCAAGTCCCTCAAGACTTGGCTGTGTCATCAGGCTTGGTGTTAAGGAGTGGCTCCACTATTGTTAATATCTGTTATTCTCTCTTTGTCTTTTTTAAATTGTCTTTTTAAAATTGTTGATTTTTTTTTATCTTATTGCTTTTTAAAGTGTACTGCCCGGAGTCACATATAATAAATATAATGAATGAATGAATTGCAATTGCCCACTTCCATGAAAATATACTCAGTGTTTTGCTGCTTTCTTTGGGTAATTAGCAATGTGCACAGAGCTTTCAATAGAGTTGTCTCTACAGCTTAGCTGCTACATTTTGGACAGCACCATTCCAGCATCCAGATATTTTTAATTGGGTAATACCACATATAATAAGTTGTGGTAGTCAAGTTGTACTATAGCCAAAATGTGGCTAATCATTACCAAAACTGACTGGCTCATAAGTGCTCTCAACTGGATCCAAATAGTAATTATGTAAATGCACTCCTTGCCATAACTATCCTCTGTAAATCTAGTGACTGGAGAATCTAGAAGAACTCCTAGACTGCAGACATAATCCTTTGAGGAAGGGCAAACGTATTCCAAACAAATTTAAGTTTCAGTCCCTTTATTGACCAACAGTCCTTCCATCTTATCAGGATGTAACATCAGCCTGTTTACTCTTGTCCAGCCTCTTATCAAACATAACAAATGTTCAGCAGTACTGATGGATTCCTTAAAGTAGAACACGGTAGCACTTCTATGGGGTCTCCTCCAAGAGCAATCATGTACATGCTTGTGGCTCAGGTCTGTAGTTTTTAAAACAGCAGTCCTATACAGTCCCATTAAATTTGGTGAAAATATGGTTCATATGATTTTGTAACTGGAGGAATTTAAAAACTTATGGGTATAACCCAAGCAAGCTTATAGCACCCGTAGATAGCTGCTAGAGCTTCTGGAAGAATCTTCAGTGATAAATCACTCATTAGAAGATTGAGAAGTCACATTTTAATTTTCCCAGGATATAGCAGAGGCTAAACAGTGATTGGCATACTGCTCTTATTACTACTTCTGTCAAACTTCGGACTGGCTCATCAGAAGTCCCCTAGAATGAGCCCTGAACGGAAAAATACTGGAGCCTTTCCCTTGAATCCCAATGTCTGTGGCTGCTCTGTGCTCACTGGCTACTTTTAAAGAGAAGAACACATACTAGCATCGCCTTCTTAATAAGAAATGCTGAGCTTCAGGTGCAAACCTACATGGTTTTTAAAAACAGTGATGTGTGTGAATAAAAACTGAGGATGTATGCCTTTTGCAAATTGCTTATGATAGTGATTTTCTTAAGATTTTCTTAAGTGTAGATTAAAAAATCTACAATTTTGTATTTAGGGTTTGTGAAGAACCTGAACTACTCACCACCACCTCTCTCTGCTGAGCTGAGTTGTGGCCAAGGTGACATTTGTTCGTAGAAGCATGATTACCTAAATTGTGTAATCATTTTATTTGACAAACAATAATAATCTAGTCAAGAATCACAATTTGCTTTCCAACCCTAAATTTTACTTCCTTTTAACTTACAAAATCCCACCAGATTGCATTTGGTAAAATAAATAATTAAATCTGAGAAAAAATAGTGTTGTTTCATACTCAAAAATTAAAATATACACAGTTTACTGTATCCAAATCTAAGTTTGTATCACTTTTCCTTTGCCAGCTGAGGTGCCTCTGATATTTTTCCAAGCTGTCCTCTGGTTTGTTGTTTCAAAAAAGCGTAGAATTGGAGAACTGATTAATCCATCGATAGCCATGTTGTTATAAACAAATTTCTGACTGCTATTGTAGTTTAGGGGGGAAGCTCCTTAAATTCCTTTATAAATGATGGCTAACTGCCATTTTTGAAGATGGGATGTCATCCAGCAAGGCCTAAGAAGCATCATTCCTCTATGACAGAAGCTCCCTGAAGGATCATTTGGCCCCTGTCCTAACCGATTTCAAGGTGAGCTCTAAAAATGTGATGGCTTAGGGTGTTTGCTGGGCCCTTCTAGGTTGGAACAATGTTTGCTCATTACTCCCTCAGAACAACCATGCCTTTATATCATAACGGCAGAGATGGTGCAATTCAAGATGAAAAGGGGATGCAGTTTGCCCTCTTACTCTGCCTGCCTGGCACTTTCTAAAGCTGGAAGAGACTTCTATGCATGTTTTGCCACATGCTGACAGTAGCTCACTGAAAACCTCTTCTTAATATATGGCAAGTATTCAAGGAGGTGATGGAGAACTGAAGCAACATGATTATTTCATTTTTAAAAACACAGGGATCCATATTGTAATATTGTTTCAAGAGGGTCCTTTGAGAGCAAAGACCTCAAATGCCTGTACAAGCTTATTAATAACCACTGTCATTTTTTTTTCTTCTGAAATGCTTTTAGAGACATCGGATAAAACTTAGTCAATGTTATAATTTGTTTATTTGCCTTGGCCATCTGTGGTGTCTGGCAGTATAAAACAAATAATACAATAATGTTAACTGGTATGACTGCTACCTTAGATATTGTGGTTTTAAATATAAACAAGTTACTGGTTTTATTTATTTATTTGATGCATTTAAAAGTCTTTTTAAAAAAAACATAAAAGTTTAAATCTCCCCCAGAACATTAAAACATAAGTAATAATTTGAAAAACAAGGTAATGTCAGATTTATTGGTCCTTTTCAGACACTGTGGTTTTGGCTTCATGGTATAAAAGACCCCCAAAAAATTAGATCTTTAATATCTTTTCTTTGGCTCCTGGATTTAACATTGCAGTCATGGACTTTTAAAAACCAGTTATCTCTTTTATTTGAGACATAATTATGGTTCGCTATTGATTTTGAGCCAATTTGATGTGGCTAGTAGTTTTTCATTATATTGAATAGTAATACGGTAAGATTAAAGTATTAAGGCTGTCACAAAGAAGAAAAGAGAATGTATGTTACAGATACACTGCTTATTCTTGGCTTAATAAATTATTATTGCCATGAATAAATACTTAGTTTGCCCAAATGACTTCAAATATTCCAAAGAAAGAATTTCCATAGTTCTGAAGCAATGACGAACATTTTTTCTCCCTGTTGCTATTGTGCAAACAGCAGTCATGCAACAAGTTTGCGGCTCACATGAAATCCACCAAGCAGTTTTTTGCAACCAGATATTTTTTTTAACCAATAAATAAAATAATAAATTTACAGCCACTGCTGCTGAGTACTTCCAAGCCTTTCTGCTCCACTAGCCACAGAACAGCTGATCAGCACTCCAGATTTTGCAGCCCACAAGGATTTTTAATTTATCATTGTGGCCCTTTCCTTGGGCACGTTCTGCTTAGACTTAGCTTCTGAGTAACTTGTCCAGAGAAACTTTGTCTTTTGGGTAGGACAGAGCCAGGATTTAAAATGCTTTCATGTTTGTATTTCGACGGTTGAATTTCTAGGAGTTGTGGGTTTGGGTCAGGGGTGAAATGCTCTCGGTTTGGACCGGATCACCCAATCCAGTATCAATGGAGGCAGGTGGTTCGGAGAACCGGTAGCAAAAATCTCTGCCCCCCACCCCCCGTGCCCAGCTGAGCCGCACAATCATCAGAGGCTTTTTCTTTGAATTTTTAAAAGCATTTTTTCTACAACCTCTTTGGCCGAAAAAATGCTTTTAAAAGTTTAAAAAAAAAAGCCTCTGATGATTGCGCAGCTCAGCTGGGATCGTCAAAGGGATCGTCAGCTGATGATCCCAGCTGAGTTGCCTGATCGGCAGAGGCTTTTTTTCT
>JANHZT010009939.1:170909-182941 GCA_032468215.1 Stegonotus admiraltiensis | reverse complement strand
TGCAGTAAAATAAGGCATTAACATCAAATCACAACTTTTTGTTTTTTCATAATAATATGAACAAGCCATTTCTATAAGAATCTATCAATCTAATCAGTAAAACCCAGAATCAAAGTTTCATTCTTTTCCACTTCAAGCACAAAGTTCAGAAGCGGTCTCCATGTGGAAACAAAAGTGTTTATATTCTTTTCTTTAATCAAAATAGTCAATTTTGCCCTTTCAGCCAACTCCATCAACTTCTGAAACCACGGTAGGAATCGAAGTGTCCTTCCATTTTCATGCATACGATAATCTTGCTGCTGTCAACATATATAGTAATAAAGTTCCATTTTTTTTCTCCAGGTCTTTTTCCATTAGTCCCAAAAGGAAAATTTCTGATTTCATCTTTATCTTCATTTTCAAAACTTTCTGTATTAAAATATGAATCATACTCCAAATTTTTTTTTGCTTTATCACATGTCCGTTCTTTCTTTTATACTTCCAACATTCATTTGACTTACCTTTATACATCTTAAGTTCTCAAAATTATGAAATACTATAAATGGTATAAAAATCCTTGCACTCACCAAACTAATTCATCAGCTGTTCCAGAACCGCATGCTGTTGTTGCTTCTGATCACTAATAAATACCTTCTTGCTGGCTTCGTTCTTCATTTCCTGTGGCATGCCCGTTCCTCCCAGGTGGGGATTTGAGCCGATTTCCTCCAACACTAGGTATTTCATACTCCATAGTTTTCTTCCAAACTACTATAAAGGTTCCTTGTTTTTCAATGTTTCAAGCCTTAACCTTCCATTTTTACACTACAGCCTGAGGGGTACCTGTGCCAATTGTCTGGGTACTAGATGTATGTGCAACATATATATGTGTATGGGTTACTGGTGTATGCTGCTGGTTTGTGTATATATGCACATATATAAATGCACACACACTGACACATGTGCATTTCCCCAGATTTGGCTCCATAATATTGCTGAAGCTACTGTTGCAACAGCCTGTCCTTGGTGTGGGTTATAATATTTGCCCCAATGCAGAACATTGCCAGAAATGTTTTTCTTTCCCTGAGCTATAACTCTTTACTGCTTCTGTTTACTGGTGCAGCATTTCATTAGTCTTGCAGTGAGATTAGAAATAAATGTTTCACACCAGATCTAAAATAGTCCAAAGAAGTACAGGTAGTCCTCAACTTACAACAGTGACTATTCAAAGTCACAACAGCACTGAAAAGTGTCTTATGACCATTTTTCATACTTACAACTATTACAGCATCTCCATAATCATATGACCAAAATTCAGACGCTTGGCAACTGACACATATTTATGACAAATATTATAACACTATGCTACTTGAACACTATTGCTATCAGAAGCTGCAGCTGAGATTAGGGAATTGCAGGCACAACCAAATGACCCAGCTGAGGGGTTATTCCTACAGTTCTGTATAGCTGCCACTGAAACCACAGGCACAGCAGACAACCCAGATAGTTATGCTTGACTTGATACAAATTGATTAGGACTTTTAATGTGAAGCAGCAAAACTTATATAAAGGTCATCTTTGTGGTGTGCTGGGGCAGAGTAGAAGATCCAATCCTGCACTCCAGGAACAGTTAGGGGCCCACACTTGTAACAAGGCAACTTGACAATGTGGATATATCCTTAGACTTAGTATCCAGTTGACAGATACGTTTGTGAGTAAGATGATAAAAACTGGTGAAATTGGTTTTTAGATCCTTTGCATTAGTTTCAAATAGTTTTTAATTATGAACAAGAGTTTTTAAAGTTACAAGAATTCAAGATCAAACTATCTCTCTGAAATCTCTGGAGTGTTGAAAGATCAGGAGTTAATATTATTCTTTCAACTTCCTCTGAGAGGGAAAGGACTGATTCCCCTTCAGTTGCTCTCTGTTCTGTGTTGCTGGCTGAAAAGGAAAATTAAAGAATAGCAGGAGGTCATTTTTTTTTCTCTGGTGACGCACTTTAGAGTCCATGTCTCACAAAAAGCTGTAACTTGAGAAAATGTATAACATTATCCACTTACCAATGAAGTTACGAAACAGTCCAAGTTAGGAGAAAACTTTGAAAACTGATGGGGGAACCAGGATAGTCGATCACATGATTGCCATTAAACACCAAAAATCCACATTTTTATTTTAAAAAAATGATGTTTAGAGGTCATCAGGGATCCCAAATAAAAATCCCACATTAGAAACAATTCTATACTTTCTAATGTTAATTTACATTATTTGTAAGCCAAGTGACTTTTGTTCACAGCTTCCTGTAGAGTTACTGTCTACAATGAGGAGGTTGGTATCATTGTGGCAGGCTTCATTGAAAATTATATACATCCCCTTTAATATATGAATGAAACCTACATGGATCCTGTCCATACATCAACTCATACAAGCAGTTGGGAAGGTGAGCTCCCATTTACAACTGAACAGCATATATATGCATACACCCACCCACACCCACACATATATATATATAGGCTCTGGTTCCCAATTTACTAAACTGGTTATGTCAGGTGTCAGCAATCCACAGCTCCAGAGCCGCATGTGGTTCTTTGCCCCTCTCCTGCGGCACCTGCCAACCCGGTTGTATGACCTGCTCTCTACCCTGAGACACTTGCCCAACCCAGCCATGGCTGACACCAACCTTGCTAACACGAGGGCTGCTGGGGTGGGAATCGGATCTGGGAGAAGGGTACGATGGAAAGGGGGACAGGCCCGCAGCTGAGGAGCAAGCACGAGCCACGGTGGCAGCTTCCCTCAAGATGACCCTCCTCCTCCTCCTTCTCACACGAACCCCTGGCCGGCTGTTGCCGGGAGGGCACACACGAGCAGGGATACCCTCCTCAAGCAAAGGAAGTTGGGGTGCTTTCCTGAAGAAATAAAAAAATGACCCCTGCTTTTTGTGGAAATGTCTTCTGAATCCAAATTATTATCTAGAGATAATTTGCATTAAAAAAAAAAGAGTAGTTAAATGTCAAATCTGATATTTCTATTTACCTTCACCTTCTTGGGCGGTGGGAAGAACCAAAATCTCTCTGTGGAGTCATTACATATTTAATTGTGTTGGTGGTTTAAAGCCCACATCATTGGAATCTTCAGTACTTCATGATCTACTGACCATGGGGGTTGGGGAATAGGGGACAGATAACACAGGATTTACTCTGTATCCACTCTCTGTAGCACTCTGCTTGCTTCTTGTCTAAAAGATTGCTAATCTGAGATCACGTTCTTCTCACTTTTCTTCTCATACCTGCACATGTTCTTAGTTGTCCTACCTAAGGACAAAGGTTCTGCCGGCTGCTACAGTGTATTTTGTATGAGTAAATCCCATTTCTGTTATACTTATAAAACTAGTTTCATTAGTAATTGCGCACATCGAATTCCTGCTTTCAGGAACACTCACTCACAGAGAGACAACACTTCAACCGCCAACCAATTCCAAACAATAAACATCTCTAAAGAAGATGTTCAGCTTTCTCATATGAATCTCCATTTCAGATTTCACTCTCTAGAAACTTTGCAAGCACGTGCACACATTTACAGACGCATAAGTTTTTTTTAAAAGAACTCCGTGTTCCCAAAATTTTCCTTAGTCTATCAAGGCATGTTTATGTAACCTTCAGTGTAAGGCAGCTACCATCTTTCAAAAAGTGGTAACATCTTGCTTGTGCTGTGTCTGACCTCTGTGCTGAGTATACTTTCTAAACATTTTGCTGGGTTTTATCACATGCAAGTTATAACAAATCTGGCCAACTTGGATGCCTGGATTTTATCAGAACTGGAGAGGCTGCCTTTGTGTCTATTACACTGGACCAGGCTGATGTGAATTATATCATAGCAACATTTAGGATGTCATCCCTGGTAGCCTATCACGATGGTTTGCAGAACTCAGCAACGTGATTGTTCAAGGGTATCAAGCTGAAAGCAATAGTGGTGATACATTTTGCTCTGAGATTAGCACTAAACCTCCTGTTTTTCTGCCAAAACTTCTGCAGGATTTTGCTGGCAGTGTTTTAAAAGCCTTGGATTACGCAAAACCAATCTGCCGAAGGAACTGTCAGTTCTTTTCTTGCCTTTCTAATATGGTCATCAGGTTCTAGAGGTTGGAACAGGTGAGCACCACAGGCCGTTAAGACCAGGTAAGGACTCTTCCATTATGATACATGAAAAGAACACTGAATAATGCTTGTTTGCCTGTCTTAGCAAGGGGTTCATTAAAGAAGAGTTTAGTTTCCTTTTTATTTCAGGATCTGTAATATGGAATCAAAATAATGTAACTTTTTTTCTCAAGAATCTGATCAGCTATTGTTAGGTTACCAGAATTCTAGACAACCATCAAAGTTGCTTCAGAACTGATGGTTTCAATTGGTATGTGTGTGCTTGTGTGCATGCATATCTCTAAACACATCACACAAGGAAGCTGCTTGTCTTTAGTGTACTCTTGATTAGCTCTATGTAGAGGTGTCAATCAAACTTTGAAAAAAAATAACAACTAAGGAACTCAAAATAAGAAGCACCTTATGATAGTCTATGGATGATCGTTAATGACAAAGAAAGCTAAGACTTTTTTAGTTGTATCAGTAAGCATTTGTGCTGATGTTTGGTTCAAACCATAGAGAGGGGCTCCTCGGGGTGCTGTCAGCCAAACAATGTCGGCTGGCGGCCCCCAGGTGGAGAGCCTTCTCTGTGGGGGCACCCGCCCTTTGGAACGAGCTGCCCCCGGAGATATGGAGGATCCCAGATTTGCGCACCTTCTGCCATGCTCTGAAGACCCTTCTGTTTCAACAAGCCGGGCTGGCCTAATTTTAATTGCCTAATTTTAATTCGGATTTTAAAAAGGGTATTTTTAATTGTGTGGGCCAAAATCATTTAATTAATTTTAAACTGCTTTTAACTTGTGTATTTTCTGTATTTTATCTTTGGCTGTTCACCGCCCTGAGTCCTTCGGGAGAAGGGCGGTATATAAATTTAAATAAAAATAAATAAAAATAAATAAATAAAACCTGCTTGTTCAATAAGCAGGTCTTTCTTCTTTAAAGGCAAGGCTTTCGGGAGCATTCAGGCCTCCTTCAGCAATGGACAGCATTCCTGATTAGACAACCTCAGACATGCCAGTGATACGTCAAGCACCTGAGGCAAATCTGGCAGGACAAATGGACCTGGCATTCCACATTATTTGCAGTTCTCTTTTCTGAGCCCCCTCCCTTTACACTGCTTCTGCAGCACTGGCTCAAATAACTTCCCCAGATTTAAGTCTCCTCTTGAAGAATGCATGGAGAAAACCTTTCAGGAGTATTATTCTGCCCAGTTCTCTTTGTTTTTTCCCCTTCCCCTTCCTGGGTACCAATAGTTTGGAATTATTGATAGACAGCCAGGGTCTATGGAGTGGAGCTGGGAGAGAGAACAGAATTTCCTGCGAAATTCAATAACAGAAAGCTTGGGGCCCTGAAATCCCTTGCCAGATCTCCTCCTCCTCTTCCTTTTACTCCTTCTGTCTTTTTTGCTGATTACAACAATGCCTTACAATCATCCTAGGAACAACCCCAGTGCAATCCCAGAGGCGATGTGGGATTCTGGGCTAAAGGAAATGAATGAAACCTGGAAAGGAGTGATTGCCTGTTTTGGGGTAGTGGTCTTCCTTCTGATGACCATTGGGATTATTTATTGGCAAGTAGTGGATCAGCCAAACACAAACTGGATCCTGAGAAGTAGTGCCAGTGGTCTGATTTGGGATCGAAAAGATCACAGTCTCATCCTTCAGACTTTGAAAGAAGAAAGAACCTTGCTAAAGATTCGCATGGGAAGCTTCCCAGAGGTGGAGATGCCTTTCATAAAGAACATATGTTGGCAGAATCAATCTGAATTCTGTTACACCTGGGAAGGTATAGTTGAACTGAAGATCTTCCTGGACTCCAATCCGTCTCCCAACAGTGAGTGTTACAATATCAACTGGACTCCCCTTCACTGCCAGCTGAAAGTAAAGGTAACTAATTATAGCTTTCCTTTATTTTACTTCTATTGTATTCTCTAAATAACTTTATAACAAGGCAAATTCAGCTGTGGTGATGTCAAGGTAGTAGTGATGTGAAGAAAGAATATGCATATGACCAGCTTGGAGTTCAGATTGGTAACTACAGTAGCAAACAGTTGCTGCATCGATCTTAGTTTTTATTGAGAATATAGAAAATCTATATTTCTACCTTCCCAGCCTACAAAGATGTTTAGAAAAATCTCAAGAGAGGGATTCTTCTGCATAAATGCTATGGAAATCTCAAGATGCAGGAGGAAATGGAGAATATAAAACTGGCACTCATGAAATTAAAAATGACAATTATACTACAATTAAATCCCAAAGTGATTTTAGTGCAGCATTGTGGGTTAATGGAAGATGCTTTTATTCAATGAAGCTTCAAGCAAAGCATTCTCTCAGAGCTGTTTCTTGAAGGAATGTGGTTCCTTCATTTCCAAGAATCAGGCAATCACTTTATTTCTCTTTCAGTTGCTAACTGAACTTCCATGTATGTTCCTCTTGTTCTAGAAATACCCCCCACACAAAAGAAAGTTATTGTGCAGGCACCAGCCACACCTACCCAGAAGACTCTTTCAGCTACTTTAAAGGCTGGAGGATACCAAAATAAGTCTGGAAGGCACCACAAAATATGTCAACAAGGCAAATTATGTTGTTTCTTACCTTGGATTAAGAGGATTCCATTTCCAACAGTATGAAATTCTTGAATCCAAGCTATCTTGCACAACTTAATTGTTGAGAAGACACTACAATAAACACATCAAATATGTAAATGTGCAAAAATAATGTGTCGAAATAACAATTGGCCACCAAAGCTATCTTCTTTGCTATATTTACCCTGTCTATGTGTGAAGGCTTTAGATTAAAGTAATTTCAAAACTAGCGGATGTTTTGGTATCAGAACCAAAATATAAGAACAGTGCTGCTTTTTGGACATGCAAAACTGGAAAAGAGGTGTTTTCAGATGCATGTGCTGTATGGGCATATATAATTGGAAATAATCTACAATGAGAAATTAGCTCTCCTTCCAAACAAACATATTCATAATTGAGATCTTGCAGAATGAATATTGCAGCCTGAGAGTTTTTATATTTGAGATTAAGGACAATGGGAATGCAATGTTAATTAAGGAAATTTAATGAAAATGTGTTTTGTAATTAACAACTGATCTCTCTTTTTGGCCCCCTTTCCATTTTTTTTGTGCACACTGTCAATCAAAAGGCATTATGTAGAGCTTTTGTCTTTTTCCATAAAAGTGTTGAGAAGAAAGAAAAAGGAGGGAAAGGAGATACTGTGGAAAATAATGAAATACAGAGGCATCTGAATTGCCGTACAGTTTCACAGCTTCAAAAAATGGCCTCATTTGGGAATTAGTTACTAATACATTAGGCATTCCTGGAAAATAAATTCAAAATTTATGCAGTTTGTGTAAGAAATGCTTTTCCATTCCAAATTTCTGGAAAGACAGCAAAAGAAGGAAGAAATCATAACAGAAATAGTATAAACAGCTGAATAATTTTACTCCATTTTAAGCATGAGGATTATGCTAGGTTAATTTTCATCCATCACAATGAATCATAGTTCTTTTTATTTATTTTTTAAGAGGTCCACCAACTGCAGCAAAAGTAAAGCCAAACTTTAAAAGACTCCAGTGACAGAGGACCTAGTCCTTTGAAATCCATACATTCAGATCCGATCTAAGGTCACCCGATCAAACAAAATCCTAGTTGAATCAGGACAGATAATATATATATTATATTGGGGTAGACCAGGAGCTTTGACAGAAAAACACTTAATCTCTCCACTGGCTCAAGCTGATAAAAGGAGGAAAACTTGTGGCTCAGAGGTTAATACAACTGCCTGATATGCAGGCAGCCCAAGTTCAAATCCGAGTAAAGGTATGGGTAGCTGATAAGAGCTAAATATCTTGAAATAGATCTATACTAGTCTCCCTTTATTTCTTTATCAGCAAAATATAAATTTGGTATAAAATGTAGTGCTCTCCACAGGTTGGCTGGCTTCAAAAAACAAATTAGACCAATTCATGGAAGTCACGTGGATTAATGGCTATTAGCCTAGCTAATAGTAAAGGCCATCTGCTGGGAAAACAGTGAGTCTCTTTGTGCAATTGGTTAGCCACTGTGAGTGTGAGAATGAACTGCTGGACTTGATGGGATGACACTTTTTAGAATACCATTGTTGAGCATGAGTGATTCATAGAGGTGCTTAACTCAGCCTAGTGGACCCATTCTGTCCTGAGGAACCCCTAAGACATAACAAGGCAACACCAGCCTTTTGTCAAATTTATTAGTTGGCTCAAAGTTGTGTCATTTATAAGCAAGTTTGGAGCTGATGACACTATTCAGATTATTCATGTCCATTATAATTATATAGATGGTTGTAAATACAGGAACCTTCTACTGATATTATAATGACCATGGATTGGTTTGAAGTTGGAATCTGCTCAGGCAAACCTGTTCTTCACAGCCTGCTACCTTCTATACCCATGATGGTGAACCTATGGCACACATGCCAGAGGTGCCACACAGCACCCTCTCTGATGGCACGTGAGCCGTCACCCCAGTTCAGCTCTGCCGTGCATGTGCCTCCCAGCTGGTCTTTGGATCTCTGCCGTGCATGTGCGGGATGCGTGCATATGTAGGGTGCTGGGCGTGTGCGGGGGCCCGCACACACATGCATGGAGGACTGGGTGTACGTGTGGGGGGGATGCGTGCACATTGCATTTTGGAGGTTCAGTCCCGCACGCACATTCTTGGGGGCGCACATACATTCACGTTCATGCGCGTGCTTTGGGCACTCGGTCCAGAAAAGATTAGCCATCACTGTTCTATACAGTAAAGTACTTAGTGGATAACAGGCAACATCTAACAATACCAGTGTTCTGTAAGAGACTAATCAGCTAGCAGCATTTCTGTATGTCAGCTAAGCTGAAGAAATTGTACTCTTGTGCTAGTTTTAATGACCTTCATTAAAGGGAGCAGAGGATTCAAGAAGAAAGTATTACCTCAATCAGTATAGAAGTAATTCTAATATAGGAATTGAACTTTCAGTGCTGTTAATAAATCCTGACAGCCATCTTGTAACATCAGAGAAAGTGGCTTTTCAAGTGAAAGATTATAATTCTCATAATAAGCAGTAAATACAGGAATTATCCCTTCAAGGTACTTATTATTATACACTCCCTGTTTTTTTTTATAGCAACATCATAAATCTTTGTTAATAATATGAGTACAGGATGGATTAATCATGTCACATTATATTTTAATTGGCTTACATTGACATATATACCATTGCTTTCAGCAGCCTTTTTAAAATCATATCCTTTGGAGTTCTCTATCATTCTCAATTTGTAATAGCAAAACTTTTGACCCTGCATAAGAACATATTAATTTTAACAATTTATTCTAAAGAATCTTGTTAATTATATATTTTTTAAAAAATCAAAAAGGATGTTTTCAATCAGATCATTCATAACTGGATTTCAGTTTTACTAACACCTTTTCATAATGGGAGCCACAGGAAAATAAAAATATATTGACATTTACTGAAAGCTAATACGGTAAAAAAAAATCTATTCTCTAATTTCACAAAGATATTCTTCCCCTACAGAATAGGCTTCTAATTTTTCATTTCATTCTAAGGATGCTTTAGAATTTATTTTGATTAAAATTGTTTATTTTTATTTATAAATATACTCATTATTTTAAAGTAGTGAATGGAGGGAGTGGTAGTTGCTATATTTTTCTCCAATTTTCTGCAGCCACCGTAGCTGCAAAATATATGAAAAACTTCTTCATAATTTCCCTGAAGCATAGAAAAAATAGGAGAACTGCAGATCACCAGATAGATAATAACATAGTAAAGGAATTAAGTTTGATAATAGATTGGATGAAGGCTAATCAATTGAAGTTCATATCAGACAAGTAAAAGGTATTATCGGTGGGAAAACCATCTACCCATCTCAGTAGGGTTCAATCTTTTCTGGAAATATTTGCACCCTTCTTGAAAAATTTTGTGCCACGGTTGTTAAGTTATTCACTGTAGTTGTTAAGCTAGTAATTTGGCTTCGCCATTGCTTGTCAAAAGGTCACAAAAGGTGATCACATGACCCGAGACACTGCAACCGCATGGCATGCAAAAAATACATGCCGATTGCCAAGCATCCAAATTTTGATAATGTGGCTGTGCGGCTGCTGCCATGATTGTAAGTGTCAAACACAGTCATAAGTCACTTTTTTCATTACTGTTATAATTTTGAACAATCATTAAACGAAAGTTTGTAAGACGAAGACTTCCTATACTATGGTATCAATTATAACTTTTCTAGTAACCTCTTGATTGAGTAACTGTGATTTGTGGTATGTGGGACTTTCAAAATAAAGCTGCAAAGTTGTAATTGAGAACAAACAGTGTGATCATATCATGTCAGAGTTTCACCAATTGCAATGATCACCAGTCAATTTCTGAGCTCAATTTATTGTTTTGGTATTGGTTTTTAATGCACATAATGGCTTGGGCCAAAATATCAAGGAATGTCTTCGCTTTTATGTACTTATCCCAGCTCTTTATTCATTTTGTGGTCTTCTTCTTGTGTCCTCACCAAGTGAAGTGAGGCAGGAGGCTTCAGGAAAGAGGACCTTCTCCTCCAGTGTATGTGACCTTGTTTAGAAAGCTGTCCTCATATCTTTTGGGATATGTTCATTCTAATAAACCCAGCCAGTTCATAGCCCAGCACAGATCATCAGCTCAGAAGCTGATTGTGCTGAAAATTTCTTCATTCACATGAGATTTCATTTTTTTTAATCTTGTATTTTGCTTTACAGGATTACTTTTCCATGGTAAATGTCTCCTGGTATGGAGGAGCCAGTGTCAGTAGTCAGCACTGGCCTCTGAACAGAGTGAACATCAAGTCCCAACCTTTCACTATCAGTAATCTTAGTAAAAGCCCAAATGCTTATGGCTCTGTCTTAGAAAGATATTTTTTGGGATCCACTGGTAAGTTTCCTTTTCTTATTTGATTTCCTGAATTGTGGTGTCTAAATACAATAGCACACACATCTTTGAAAACTTAGATAAAAAGAACTGTTAGGACATTGGGCAAAGTGGACTGCCACAAATTTTTGGATAATTACTTTCTTGTCCTTTGTTTGTAAGATCTTCTGGCTCCAATGCTAAAACAACTTGGCCAACATTGGCTACCACTGTTCACCTTTATCCAGTAGTGTTACTGCTTCATTATCTGGAATGTCTTGTCAATGTCCTAAGTATTATTCCTCATTCCTGAAAGACTAAGAGGAGGAGGGTGGCTTTCGCATTAAGTATTGGCCTCCCCATTACTCAGAACTGAGAGTAATTTGTTATATTTTTAATTACATAGTTTAGTCTGTGCATTATGCACAATGGTATCCACTGCCCATTCTGCTTTTGCAACAGTGCTTGAGACTAGGTCATCTTTGCCAATGTGGGGTCTTCCAGATGTGTTGAGACAACTCTGAGAATGTGCTGGGAAGGTACTCTCAGTTAGTTTCTAAGAATCAAACTCAATTTCAAAGAATTTTTACTTTAAGAAACAGAGGGAAGCTGCCCAGCCTATGCTGTTAAGAAGAGAGGGATTGCTTTGGATGTAAACCTTACAAGAGACTGAAGAGGCAGGGATCAAAGACAGTCCTTCTCCAGACCAGTTGATGTAGAAGACTTACCCCATGAAATGTATCACATACCCCAAGATATTGGCTTTCCATAGAGCTGTCAAAGTGATAGTCATAATATTTCACCTGTTGTTTGGTAACATAGCAGCAGTTATCTGATTGATTGTTGGTACTAGGCCAGTGATGGCTAACCTTTTTGCCGTCACGTGCCAAAAGTGGGGGGAGCGTGGGGAGGTCACCCATGTATATGCCCACATCCATAATTCAGTGCACCCTGCCCCTGCGCACCCCCCCCCAAGTTCCCCCGCTTTTAGCATGCAATGAC
>JANHZT010009939.1:83241-93824 GCA_032468215.1 Stegonotus admiraltiensis | reverse complement strand
AGAAGTTTGATAGCAGAAGGCGGTCCCGCAAGTACCCAGGCCCTATGCCATGGAGCGCTTTAAAGATGGTCACTAATACCTTGAAGCGCACCCGGAAAACCACAGCACCATGATACGTGTATGCACCTTCTTGAGGAAACTACAGCTTTCCCTAAAGTTGTGCAGCTATCCTCTACAATTCCCACATATGCTGGAGAAGATACACAGTTACTATTAGGTGCTTGGGTGAAAAAAAAAATAGGATTTTCAGAATGTAATGCCTTTTCCATGGTATACTGCACTTGTCACCCTCCTTGCACTATTATACTTTCTTTAACTTTGGTGCTACAGAAGTATTTTTGGGATTGTTTTTAATAGAAAGCAGATTAAATTGTATGTAAAACAAATGCAATAAAAGTACAAAACAAATACAAAATGTTTTTTAGTCATTATAATTGTTTTATCCCATTTTGCAGGCTTTTTTTACCCCTCTATGCCATTTTTTATAACAATTCCTCATTACCGTCACCAAAATAATATAGGGATCCAATTTCATGAGAACCCAGCTATAATAAACAAAACAAAATATAAATAAATATTTTAAATAATGTTATTTATTTTATAAATAAAAATATAACTAATTCTCTGATCAGGCCTTTGAGAGTTGAAAGCAACATGCATTGCATATTGACATATCTTCCATTCACAATTCATTGAAAAACTCCACTATTCATTCCAATTGTAAATGCTCTGGGGATATTTCCAGTAGTGACATTCCATCCCTTTTGGGGAAGTTGTGGTTGTAAGAGAGGTTTTGGCAAAAGTACAGATGGTTTGCTTACTCAAGTTGCATGTGTCCTTTGATTTCAAAATAGTAGTTTTTGTTCCTGCAAGCAGCTGAAAAGTGCAATTTCTTATATCGTCTTTTCCAGGTTTTGGCAGAACCCTGGAGACTTTCAACAAGTCAAACACCTCAACAACACATTGATCTGAATAAGAATCCTGGAATGGAGTCCAGTGGTGGAGGCTTTGGACCTGTATGTCTGCATGTATTTTATTTTAAACATCTAGTATTACAGATCTCCTCATGCCAACCACATTTTCTATCATACAATGCTGCAGACATATGTTCAAATATTTATTAGTGGAAACATGAACTTTATGAACCTTAAGCTTTTATATCTAAGAAAAAGAGCAAAAATGCAATTAAATGAGTTGTTGATCAGAAATGTTATGTTTTAAAAGAACTGATTGAACAACATTAGATGAATTGTTCTTCTCATAATCTAAGCAATTACCCCAGTTTTCTTATTATAATTTTTGAGATGGGTAGAATCTATTAATTCTGTCAGTCAGTCTACAGTTTAACAAAAGGCTGAGAAGTTAATGTTTATATATTGGAATAGATCAGAGAAGGAAAAAGTTATGTTTCTTATTGTTAGTAATTTATTAACTGCCCAACCAATAATATATTAAAAATCCATGAAAAATAAATTTAAATAATGCACTGTGTAATTTAACCAAACCCCAACTTGGGGATTCTGCAAACTGAATATCTTAACTCAAATGTTGTTTATATATTTTATGAAATTAACCATAAAATAATAAAGGTAGTACAGAACCAAAAATCAAATTAAAGTTCATTGTAATAAATCTGACTGCTCTATATTTCAGCAAATAAATGCTTTGATAGCTTCTTATTCCTCTTGTATTGTATAATATCAACTTAAGACCATTTGTCACACAAAAGACAGAAGTAACAGACTAAATAAATCTGTTCATTATTTTAGAACAGAAATAGTTAGATATTGATGTTATATAATGAATGATACATTCTCCACATGTGGATTAAAAGAACCAGTTGTTAAAAAAAATTAATAGGAAGATGATTAAATTTTTATGCATTTTTTTTAAATTCTCAAAAGGACCATCCATAATTTTCAGAGGTTTCTCTGATCATGATAACGTTTATAGATTTTTGCCAAATTTTCTGCTTTTTCCCTAAGAAATTATATTCCCTCATATACATTTCCTACACAATTTCCTAAACAAATCCATTAGATTATTTAAATTCTTTATAATTCAGTAAGGCTAATGTGCCATTTGCCTTAAATAAATTTGACTAATAATTGTGGTCAATCACAGTGCATGATTTAATTCTGAGGTTATTTCAGTTTTTTTTTAAAAAAGAAAACGGTTCCTATCACCTTGAGAAGCCACAGTATATTAGCCTGACATTCCTTTCAATTCTTCCCATGATAACCTGTTTTCAAATGATGTCTGTCTTTATTGAAATATACAAACATGTCCTATTATTGAGCATCTTATATTGGACTTTTAAAAACAAAAGTCTTGAGGTGGTTTGTTATAGACATGTAGAGAACTGAGGTATTCTACCTATATTTTCTACAGGTTGCTGATGATGGTTATGGTGTATCTTACATTATTGCGGGTGAGAATCTTATCAACTTCCACGTATCCAGTAAATTTTCCTGTTCTGAAACTGTAAGTATTTTATTAATTTTATGGTCTATTACTCTCATCCTGTATGATTCACTAATAGCTCCATTTTTGTATCAGGTATATTTTTTGCACTGCTTATCTCAAAAGAAAATTGGATCTATAAGAAACTATATAACATACGTTATTGATTTTAAAATACTGCCCACTATTTTAAGATAATGTACTTCAGTATTCCAAATAAGCATGTATATATTCTGGTTACACTAAACAAAGGTTGGAAAATATAGATGCCGGCTGCAATCTACTACAGGTTTTGTCTCTGGCTTTTTTATTTATCTATTTAGCAATTTTTTTATGCCACCTGACTCCCAACAACTTTGGGCAGCTCACAAGTAAAACAAGAGCACAGTTAATAAAAAGTAATAAAATAAAAAAGAACAAACTAAGGAAGAAAAGAAAAGGACTTTATTTTATCTTGCCTAAGACCTGGGCAAAGTGCCTTGTTTTCAAGGCCTATCAACAGCCAAGAGGGGGCCAGCTTGTTCTTACAGGAAGCCTCCTTCCAAAGGGCAGGTGCTGCCGCAGAGAAGGCACATTTCTGGGATCCCAATAGATGGCTTTAATCATCAAAAGAACCCGGACTGTGCCAACCCTGGTAGATTAAATTGGCCAGACAGATACATCCAGGATCAAAGATGGAGTATCCCTAGACTTGGGCAGCTCAAACAACCCCTTAGTCTTGGTAGGATCAGGTCAGAGACGATTCCTCCCCATGCAGATCCCAACAGCCTTAAGGAACCAGGATTGAAACAGATCCCTGGTGCTTATAAGCCACTGATCACTGGGTTTTCAGAGAATTACCTTTAACTCTCATATACCCAGTGAAAAAGGCAGGTTGCTGTGTTCTCTCTGAGAAAAGAGAAATGCTGAACTCTGTGAGAGAGAGAGGGGGAGAGGGAGAGAGAGGGAGAAAGAGCAAGGAGACAGTGGGTTAGGTGAATTTGGAGGTGTGCATACTTATATGTAGACAGGCATACTGTTAAACACTTCTTCAACACCTCATGAAGTTCTCAGGGACCAAAGTTTAAATAAAATCTTTGACTTCTAAGATTGTGGACACATCCATTTATGCAGCTTTCTTAGCAACATAATGGAAGTAGCTTGTCATTGCCTTTTGCAAAATTGTTCTCAGTCAAGTACTAACCAGACCCAGCTCTGCTTTGCTTCTAAGCCTGGATCCAATCAGATAGATACTCCGGTAAGCAGTTATCTGAGATAAAGTGACTAATTTAAGATGCACCATGACCAACAGCCTAAAAGTGGCTTTATCTTACATAACTAATAGTGTTGCTGCTGTTGATATTTTTATCCAGGCCTCAGAAATGACTTTCTAGAGAAAATGGTTTTGGAACCTATCTTTCTCCATTTTCATCATATACTTACCTAATATCATATATCTAATTTAGCAGATATGGGTATTATAAATGTTACAGTAAATAAATAAAATCAAGTCCAAATTATTTTCCAAACATTAATCCTATTAAAGGGTTTTATGAAAAGAACCTATAAAAATCACATCACCGAATAAACAAAAGTATATGGCATCAGCTTTATCAGCTTCACACATTAAAAAAGTAGAATTGTATATATGCGTGCATACTTTATATACACTATAAGATTGCTATGTGATTGTGAATTTGATTTTTAACCTTTTTTTAGAATTCTCATCGCTTTGGGAAAAACGTCAAACAAGCGTTGTGCGATATCCGTGATTTGTTTCATCTTGGCAAAAACTCTACTAAATGATGTTTCTAACAGAATGACTAGTTGGTCAATGTTGGAGATGAGAACTCTTCTGTACAGTGACTGAAAATAAGCTATGCTGAGCAGCAATCCATTCCCAAGTATATAAACAACCATTCTTGTGTGGCTTCGAAGGTCCATCCCTTTGATTCTTCAGAAGAATTTTCTTTTTCATGAGAAATGACTTGAGATTTTGATATTTGCTGGGAAATAGCAACATGAAATTTATTCCTGGTGTCTCTTAATTTAACAGTTTTTTATTTGTGTTCTATAAATTAAGAGAATATGTATGTGTATTCCAAGCACATGCTATTAGAAAAATATGACTTGAAATATAATAGCAGAAGACATAATTGATTTAATTGTTGGTGGGAGTTTTTTCAGAAAGTTACCATTTAGGACATACACAATAAAGGCATTTCATTGAACATTTAGAAACAACAGGCAAATGTAGTGAATTGTGCTTGGTGGGGGGAAATATTTTGCTATTTGGAATTAAGCCTGTCTCGTTACTTGAAATGTCAGATGAGGCTTTTTCTGTATAGATTTTTAAAGCCTGTATTTGCTGAATTTCAAAAGTGGAATGGCTGAATTTGAAAAGTAAGAATTGCCAAATTTGCCATAATGTCGAGTATAATATCTGCAGATAAAAATGGGTATGCTTTCATGAAAAAACTCACAAATAATTTTTATTTGTGTTATAATAAAAGCTATTTCTTATGAGAATAATTTTTACACGGTTACAAAAAAAAGTGAAGTTATTTTGCTTCAAGAGTTTATTCAGTTCATTTCATCCCATCACTCTTTGTGCATTACAATTAATCAGCTGGTTTAAAATCTGTTGGGACAATCTTCAGTGTAAAAGACCAGTCAAAATAGTTTGACCACCTTCTGCCTTAAGAAATTATCGTATGAATCATAAATAGTCATTAATAAAAATACCTAACACTTAAATGTCATAGATTAAATTGGAGTTATCTCAGATTTTTTTAAAATGTAGAGTGTGACAAATCATGAATGGTATTACTAAAAAATCTGCATTAGAAATTACAAAGAAAAAAGATAGTTGGTCTTATGGCTGGCAGGAACTTTATTCAGGAACCAGAAATGCAAATATTACAAAAATCAGAAAATGAAATCTCAACAGTCTTTACATAAGACACAATTCTTATCAGTCTCTCATAAGTCTTTATATAAGATCTAAAAGGCCTTGTCAATCAATTATCTGTTTTTCCAAATTTAATGGCTTTAAGACACATCAAGTAACAAATATGGAGGTTAATCTAATAAAACCCTGATGTTCAAGAGCTTTTAATATCAGTAGAACATATGGGACTGAAGTTGCTGTCCTGAGAATTTGCTATTAAATTCTTTGACTTCCATTAATGCAAATCAGTTATATTATTCCCTAAATAAATATTGATAAGTATAAATCTGCAAAAGAATAGATGTGGCATGTTTCATATGATCAAGAATGGTAAACATCACAAAATTATGGGGGGTGGGGGAAGCAATGGATGTCATGCTGCATTAAGTCAGTGTTCTGTTAAGTATATGCTTTATTTTAACAACTGACCAGTCTCTATATTCTAAGAATCTTCTTTTACCAAGAGCATTATTAGGTTTGACTCAGGTTTTAGATATTTGAATTGTAAACATGCTTAATTAGTGCATTATCAATGCAATGTTTCATATTTTAAGGAAATGTAAATGTGTAATTGGCTGAAGTTAACATGAATTTTACTGCAAGTGATTGAAAGGTTAAATGTCTTTTTTGTAAAAAAAAATATTGACACAAAAACCATTTCTGACCTTGGTTTATATCCTCTTAGAATGTCAACTGCCTGTATATAATACTGCTTTTGGTTGTAAATCTTTAAACACATAGTAAACAGCTTATTCTTATTAAAAATATTATTTAAAAGTGTGAATTTTATATTAGATATATGGACTGTTCTCATTATTTATAACTTCCATAGAAATTTCTATTGAAATTCATTTTGAAAGAATTGGTTTGACAATATTTAGACTTTAAATATGTGTATGGATGTATGTGTAAGCCATTCATTTAGTGACTTCAAAGTTACAGCAGCACTAAAAAAAAGTCACTTATTACCATTTTTCACACTTAGAACCATTGCAGCATCCTCATGGTCACATGATCAAAATTTAGATGTTTGACAATTGACTAGTTTATTTTGATTGCAGTGTCCCGGTGTCATGTGAGCACCTTTGGTGACCTTCTGATGAGCAATGAGGAAGCCAGATTCATTTAACCATCTATTACTAACTTCACAGTTGCAGTGATTTACTTAACAACGGTGGCAAGAAAAGTAATTACATGGGGCAAAATTCACTTAACTATCTCACTTAGCAACAGAAGTTTTGGGTGAATTGTTGGTTGTAAGTCGAGGACTACCTGTAAATGAGTATTTGCTTGTCCACATATGTACAAATACAAAACACATTATAAGAGCCTAAGAAATGTTTAAACTATGTTTTCCCACACATTCATCACTTAAATATAGAGTAAAACTAATACTGTCTACTAGTATTTAAAGTTGACTCCATTAAATTTTCTTTATCATATTAACTGCATTTGGAAGTAGTATATTCTTAGAATAAAAAAAATTATCCTGAAGTTTACATGTTTTGCTTAAATTCTTAGCATAATATTCTAAGTTCAATTTATTTTGTAAATGTCTATTTTGGTGTGCATCACTTAATCATAAAAACTGAGATTCCTGGAATCTTAACCTATTTTTCTGAGAAGAATCTAATAATGCTTGGCCATTGATGAAACAGCATCTGCTGCTGAAGTGAATTCCCATATTCTCCTAAAGGATAGATGTTTTAAAACTTACTTGGGAGAAATGAACCCAAATCCTACTGTGGTCATATAACAGCATCATATATTCACAGGGGAGCAGATGATTTTGCTGCTATATCAGCCATTTAAAAATTGCTAGTTTTAAGAGCTAGTAGTCCCGAATCAGTCAAGGAGCTTTCATTTATTTATAAATTTATATGCTGCCCATCTCACTATAACTTGAGATTTTTTCAATAGAGTAGGTAGGTAATACCAGTACTCTACCTTGATTACACTAAACTGGTTTTCTTAAGAAGATCAAGATTGATCTTCATATCAGTCCTTGGTATTATAAGAGCCTTGGTCACGCAGCTGACTAAGTGCTGTTAAAGTAGCACCAGCTTCCTGCACTTACTGCAAGTTCAAATCTCACCAAGCTCAAGGTTGACTCAGCCTTCCATCCTTTCAAGGTAGGTAAAATGACCCGGATTGTGGGGGCAATAAGCTGACTTTGTATAAAAAAGAACACCGCTTAGGGGGGGCCGAAAGGCCTACTAAGCAGGTATATACAAAAGTATGAAGGCTATTGCTTAATGCATTATAAGCCATCCTGAGTCTCCGGAGAAGGGCGGCATATAAATCGAACCAATAAGATTCATTTCTCTTGCCAGTTCATGAAGTTCAACAGATCAAAGGGCAAGATTAAGACTTTTCACTAACTGATGCTGAAGGCAGAATGAAGCCCTTACCCCACTTAGGTACACTTATTTATTCACTTAACCTATCTCAGGCTACAACAATGTAATAGCTTGCTGTGATGTGACTTACGCTCATTCAGTTGTTGGTTAGTAACACATATTTTCCTTGGTAAGGGAAAAATATTTTGAAAACCATGGTTCCCTCTCTCTGAAACATCATTCCCCCAGAGATTAGAGTAGCCCCCACTCTAACAATCTTCTGGAAGGCACTGTAGACTTGGTTCTGCCAGCAGGCCTGGGGACCCAGAGCGGGATGGAGCCCATTAAATGACTTGTGTGATGTGTTGTCACCGGGTGACGGGTGGGGGGCTATTACCATATATGTTATTAATTTATTATTTTTTATATATGTTTTTATATTCCTGTAAACTGCCTTGAGTTGCAATGTGCAAATAGGCAATACCGTATTTCCCTGAAAATAAGACCCTGACTTATACTTTTTTGAACCCTGAAATAAGTGCTTGGCCTTATTGCCATGCACTCAAAAGCCCGATAGGGCTTATTATTAGGGGATGTCTTATTTTGGGGGGAACAGGGTATAAATTTTCTAAATAAATAAATAGCCAGTGGCATGTGTTGCCTTCTCTCACTTGTCTCTGCATATCTATCAATAAACAAGACTAACCTGGTCAATATAGGCACAATAGCTCCCTTGGCATCTTGAGCAGAAAAGGTTATTTTCTAGATCACCTTAAATCTGGGACTTGAAGGTGGGGATAGGGTGGTAAGATAATCACCCTGTTTTTTAGAAGCAACATTAGCACCAAAAGTCCTGTTAATGTAAAAGGCAAGTGAAGGAAACAGGCCTTCATCTCTACTGCAAAGTGTTTCCTGTTCAAATTCTTCACTTTCCTTGTGATTTGCCTGCTTGTCTTTAACTTTACAGCAATTGAATATAATTGGTAGAACTTAAGAAATTGGGAGCTTGCCATCATGCATAGAACTACCGCACATGTGGTTCCTTATCTTATCCAATAAGGAACATACATGCATATAAACACAAGCCCCACCCTACCCCAAAACAGATTACATGCAATAGAAATGTGTTCCAGGTTGTCCTATTCTTCTCACCTGTCTTAAGACATTTCACCGAGGGAAAAGGTTGCAACATTAGTATGTATAACAGGCATTCATTCCCTTAAAAGGGAAGAGACAAGTACCACAATAGTACATTGTCTTTATATTTTCCTTTTGTGGGATATTAAGCGTAAGTTGCATAATTTTCTTTATTAACTTTGAAAGTGTAGAAGGCTGTACTGATTATTGTGCAGAATGCGAAATAAAAAGGCCACGTGAAAATGATCAAGGTACATTTTAAACTGGTCTGATTGAAGAACAAGAAACCCACCAATTTACAGGCGTTTAAGTTCTGTAAAACCAGTAAGCAAGCTATCACGTGCGTTTGAGTGCCGGTGGTTAATGACTGTCAATCTCCGGGTATTCACAGGAACTCCTAGTAGTTTGATTTATGGACGCTATGAATTTGGGTGTACGGGCTCATGTGCATAGCAGCCCATTTTACCTATTATCCCCCGTCGGAGAGAATGTTTTTTGTCTCTTGCTCAGAAAAGCAGAACTTCGTCTTCCCCTCCGTTTTCTCTTCGCAAAGTGAAAAGGTCGAAACGACCTCACCCATTATTTAAATACCTTCTCGTGCGAGGATGAGCACGAGTCTGGAACTGGACCGTACAGAGAAAGACGGCCATGCATTTCCAAAAGCCACTGCTGCCCTGTAAAACGCGCGCGCCCATCCACCGGCGAAGCGCTCGGGTGGGGGTGGGTGGGGGGGTGGAGGGTGTCTGTACTCTCAGAGACGAGGTCATCTGACCCGGAACCAGCGCGTGCCCTCCAGGCTCCGCCTCAGCTCGAGACACCGCTGCTCTGCTCCCCCTCCCCGCCCAACGGCTCTTCCTCCGCAAATTAGAGCAGGCGCTCGTCAGCGTGATGGAAGGGAAAAGGCGGGAATCTGCCGAGGGGGAAGGTGAGCGGGACGGACTGTACTGTACGTACGAGTGACCCGTCAAGACTTGTTCGCCTCATGTGACATGCGCACGCACACCCCTCCCCCACCCCGACAGATTGAAGAAACATTTTTTTGGGTGGGGGAATCAGATCAGATCTGTAGCCCTTTTCTTGAGGTAACGCGTATTAGTCTACCCAGCAGCTGGAACCTACGGGTATAAAGATAATGCACGCTTATTAAACCCTGGCGTACCCGCAAGTCCTTTCAGTACAGGCGCCATTGTAAAGTGTGAGGCAGCCGATCTGCGATCACACATGAAAAAGTCACTATTCATAATTTTCAGAAGTGTCTGTAAGTGTGAAAAGTAAACAAAGAGCCAACAACTGTATGTAAACAGTAATTATTTCCATCATGCACAGTGCAAAAAAAAAAGCATTCCTGAAGGAACTGTATATATAGACTTAGATTCCTCTTTGATTTACTTCTGTAGGTGTGTATAATTGTTTCACAACATCAGTATATTGTATCTATTCACCTTCATATCATTGGTTTATCAGCATTGGAACCTACCCTAAAGAGTCTTCCACCAGAAACTCGGATCCATCACTCCACACCTTAGAAAAAGCTTAATTAAAATCTGAGCTGTTCAAAGAATATTTAATATCTTCTGTAGGAAGTTAGCACCCACTTGAGTCAGAGAATCAAATTTTAGGAAATGTTAAAAAGGCAGAATATTTCCCTGGATGAGAAATAGAAAAGCATATTTTTAAAGCAGCTTCCACCTTCTTGCCCCCCCCCACCCTTTGTT
>JANHZT010009939.1:71539-83141 GCA_032468215.1 Stegonotus admiraltiensis | reverse complement strand
ACATGACCAGCTAGCCACACCTACCCAGTCACATGACCACCAAGCCACACCCCCAACTAAGCCACGCCCACAGAACCGGTTGTTAAAAAAATTGAATCCCACCACTGCTGTAGGGGAATTGTAAAGCAAAAAATTACCCAGATAAAATAGTGTTGTAAAGCTGAGAATGTAATGCTTTGAAAATTTTGAAAGGCTGATATAAAAAATATTCTTGAATATATCAGTCAACTATATTTTTTGTTGTAATGTTGGCTTATATTAGCTTCTTGCTGATTTTCATATCCAATATTGATTTACTAAGTGAATCTACTGATATGCATTAGAGTCTGGTTTGCTTTGAAATTGTACTTCATAATATAAGTTGTATTTACTGAGAAAATCAGGAATATCAGTAATCATAGTCAAAACACTAATTCACCATGTGAGATAAACTATAATAAATATTATCTGAATTGCCAAAATCTGTTCTTATTTGGAAGTTCAATAAAAACATGTAGACTCTAAGCATAAAGGAATATAATCTTTGAATATACACCCAAGCCATGTGTTAAATTGAAATCTATGAATGCTATCCAATTTGAATTAAATTTCTGTGTTAGATTTTCTTTTAAGATATAAAGTTATTTTAGATATCAAAGCATACTCCTAACAATTTCTTCAGCTATTCTTTCAGTGAGAGAATTGTATGACTTTTGCAGTATAAAGTCTATAATATCCTTGAAGCAGTTAGCATGTACAAAGATAATTCAGTATACCTTGAGGAATATAAATTAATAAATAGTAATTTAAAAATCACAAATTGAAATGGGAATTCACCTTTTAGATTGTTTCATTCTGATATTAATCATATTTCAGTATTGGTGAGCTTTACAAAATTGCCATCTACTATGAAACCATGATTGTTTGTACTTTAATTCTAAACTGACTATGACCAGAATATGAAAATAAATATGCTCATTTTATAAATGTAACTAGAAAACCAGTACCCCCATTCAGTCATTGTTTCAGAGATATTTCCTTACCTAAATAGAGAAACAGAATTATCAAGGCTGTGCAAAAAAGCAGTAGGACCAGGAGTAGCTTCCAACTCCCTGCTGGCTTCCCCACTGAGTTCCTTGTGAGAATCTAATAGGAAGCATCAGAAATTTTCCCCTTCCCTTCCCAGCAGGCAGATAAACGGCTGCTGTTGTTGGAGCAAGAGGGGAGCAAGGGATTGTGAGACTGGCTTGGTAGCTGTCACAGAACACTGAAAATGAAGATCACATGACCACACAATGTTTCCATCTTTCATTCCTTTAGGAATCTTGGATTTGGGCACATTCTGTAAGTTAACCCATTTGATGTACCTTGGTTCAAAAATGGTTGGCCTATGACACACCGTTTCACCCAGTTAAAAGTCATGACAATGAGAGTTCTAGTAGTTTATAGATAAGCAACATACTAACATTTCCAAAGTACAGGATTATATGTATATTGGCATAGGTGTATATTTTCATAGAAACAGAGATATCAGGTATGATAGAATAAAACCTTCACCTGTGTCTAATACAGATTATTCTTATTTTGTAACAAAAGCATTTTAGTATTTCAGATGTATAGAAAAAAATTGCAATGTGATTGATGTTTCTCATATTAATGCATTTAAAATGCAAATATGTAACACTAATTAAATAAGCATAGAATTTCCTATATAATCAATTTATAAAATAGGCATTGCCATCTACTTAGAATATGATTTATTTATATTTATTTATTTTATGTGTATCCCACCTCTATTATTTTTACAAATAACTTGAGGCCGTGAACATATCGAACACACTTTCCTACTCCAATTGTCTCCACAACAACTACCCTATGAGGTGAGTTGGATTGAGAGTGACTGGCCCAAAGTCATCCAGCTGGCTTTCATGGCTAAAGCACAACTAGAACTCACAGTTTTCTGCTTTCTAATCTGGTGGCTTAATATATAGTATAATGAATATATTTAATGTATAGAGTATAACTTAATATTTATTATACTGTCCGACTATATATGGAGAAGAGTATTTAAATTTATGATGAGAGCTTTATATTACTTTTTTTCTTATTTTGAAGCTGATATATTTACCAAGAGGAAAACTGCTGTAGGACGTGTTTCCATTGAGATGAAACATAGCCAGTCTGAAATTTTAACTGTACCTACGGAAAATCATCTAATTCTTGCTGGAATTTCCAGGACAGATAAAGGACTTGCAGTTAGCTCTGAAAACCATAATCTTAAGATTGATTTACTAAATAAACCAATTGAAAAGGGAGCCCTTTGTAGTCAAGATACTTGTTTAAATTGCACAGGTGAAACTGCAGTTGATCATTTGAAACATACGCTTAACAGGGAAAATGAAACTGCAGTGCTAAAAGTAAAAATGCAGCCATCTACACAAGATCGTGATGAAGACCTTGGAAAATATGAAAAAGTATCTGAAGAGGCTCCTTCAGAAGCAGCAAGATGTGCATATTTACCAGAACTGCAACTACATTCATACAGTGTTCAATTTTCTTCATTAATGACACAAGATAGAAATGCTGTACTATCTCTTGGCAACAACACTCCTGATGGAACAATCAGTACAAATACAGAAATTACACCAGTAAGATTGTGCTTCTATTTACAATTTAGAAAAATCATAGCTATTATATTTCACACTTTATTATATTTAATTATATTAAATTGGAACTAATAAACTAATTACATTATTGAGTACTGCTGATTAAATCTGAAACAATTTTAAGTGCTGAGTTATATTATCACATGCAGCTATGCAACACAAGTTTGTCTCAGAGGATATTTCATTAAAATAGATTTGGAGATAAAAGCTGAAAATGGGGAAAGAATCTGTTGGAGGTGTATAAAACATTTTAAATTCAAAATGATTTGGACTCAGTGTTCTATCTCAAATTCAGAACAACTATTTTGAACTTTTATGAGTTGTTGAGCATTTTGAGTGCAAAATATTTGCTTTGAATTCAAATTAGGGTACTTCAAAATATTTTAAATTTTAAATATTTTATATAACTAAATGCTATTAGGTTACCAAATGGAACAACTTGTTTTTTTAATATACGGGATGTAGAATTATATAATTTAGCCCTAAATAATATTTTAGCATTTAAATCCTGATAATTTGAGGGGGAAAAGTGTTAATTTTATAAAAATATATTGGGCATCATATAGTGATCAACAAAATATATGTTGAATATCATAACCAGAGCAAGATGATATTTTTGTTCTTTATTGATAGTATGATAGTATGTTGCCTTTGAATCTGGATTATTCAATTGTTCAAATCCAGATATCTAAAGTTACAAAAGCTTTGGTGCATCCATACCTAGTTAGAGCATTCCAATATCCCTCTTGTGCAACATTTCCATTGCAAGAACTGACAATTTATAGGACTGGCTGTCCAAATTGACTGAAACACGCTATTCAGAACACATGGAAACAAAGCACTTTTTAAAAATTCTTTGATCAAGGGCATCTCTTTCCAAGCTTCTGAAACTGATCTGGAATCTGTTCTCTTCTGTTTATGCACGTATGCAAACACAGCCAGTTTGTTTCACTGAAACAAAAGCAGAAAAAGTATTTTTCCCACTACTTCCTGTTCTGTAATTTTTTTGGGCTAATCCATAACAGGAGTTGTCTTCTTATCCTAAATTCAGAAATTATTGAGATTGGTGCAAAGCCTTATGAAAGTTTAAGTATTCTATAGAATCCCTCCACTTTCCTGTTTTCATGTTTTGAAAGAGTATGTTACGGAAAGGTTATATTAGGACCTTAGGTTATTGCTAATATAGCCAACAATATTAAACTCCTCACTCCCTTCAGAAATCTATTCTGGAGGATCTGGGATAGTCTCTATAACAATACAATATAACTGCAAAAGACAGTGGAACAGAAAATATGAGGTTCTACAATTTATGAGGTTCTACAAATATTTTCTGCTAAAGAAAGCTCGACATTAGATAATCATAAAGGCTTACTTTTACAATGTAAAGAATAATTTTAAGCTTTAGTAGTATGCCTACTTTGTTTCCTAGGTACTGAGACCTTTATTAACTCCTTCAAATGCAAATAGCACTATTTCTTGTGACCAAATCAAAGGGATTGTTAATAATTCTACAGTATCACAAACCATATCAGGCTGCTCTGATGGTAAGTAATTTTATAATATCAGTTCTTATGTACCTGAATAAATTATATTGCAACAAGGATATTCCTCCTGCAAATGGAAAAAATCTTTCTATTTAAAATGGGATCAAGATTCAGGTGAACCTTCCATAGGGAGAAATCTTTCACATTTGAGGTATTTTGGAGAATTAATCTCAGATATTTCCAAAGTTATTTTGCTTTTTGATTTCAGTGGTTTATACATAGTATAATTTGTCCTTATAATTTTTCACATTTGTTTTGTGCAATAGAATCTTGCAATGGTATATGTATTTCAGCTCAAGATGCAGATCCTGTTTATGATACATTTGTAAGTATTAATTTGACATTTATCGCAAAATCTAATAGAACTTTATGAATTAAGCAGAATCACCCATTTGAAGGCTGAACTTTGTTTCTATGTACCATATCTACATATCCCCTTTATTAAGTTTTCAGATTATTTATTATACATATTAGTCATTTATGGGTTACTGTATTGCTCATCATTTTTATTCCAAAAAGACAAAGTCTGATATCCTAATAGAATCTGCTTTAGGATTGTTAAAAACAAACATTCAGAATATAGATTGAATAAAAAATAAATAACATAAAAATGCCTTGCCTTACAAATACTAACTATGTAGGGGTCTTTGATGAAACCCTTAAAAACCAAATGGCCACAGCTTATAAAACAGGTATTTCCCTGGAGAAGTTGCAAAAAAATAATTCTGCCATATTTTCTTTGATAGTCTTGTTAAAAGAAAATGAAAATATTCCTTTTAAAAATATTTTAATAACAAGAACAGTGACAATTTGAAATTCTTATTTACATATCAATGTCAGCAAATTCTGATTTTATTCTTAATATTCTAATATAATGTGTCCTATTTCAAATATGAAATTGCTTCTATTTCAGAATGAGATCGAAGAGACAGCTGTAAGCCTTGTAGTAAATAATACCGAAGGAGTTGTTTTTCACAGTTCAAATGGTGCTGAGGCAGGCCACAATCTGGCAGCTGCACAAAATGCTGTGGAGGAACCCACTTATTCACAGAGAAATTACTCTACTCCTCAAGTGGTAAATATAACCTCTTCATAATAACAATATATATCTGCATTAGAGAATTTTGCATGTTTTTATTAAAAAATTTTGAGTCATCTATATATTTATTAGATTTTTTTATGGTTAACATAGCTATCCAAATGGCACAATAATATTTTAAAAAGCTTGATACTGCTTTTATAATCCTTCCATCCTTCTGAGGTCAGTAAAATGAGGACCCAGATTGTTGGGGGCAATATGCTGACTCTATAAACCGCTTAGAGAGGGCTGTAAAGCACTGTGAAGTGGTATATAAATCTAAGTGCTATTGCTATTGCTATAATATAAATAGACAATCCTTATCCACGTGAAAGACACAAGTGGTAGAACAAAGTAGATTGGAGGTTCAAGCCACTAGCAGGCATGGAGAGGATGTGGTTTTCCTTCTCATGTGCATGCAAGCACTCAGACTTCTTTTTCATTATTTAATGCAAAAGATTAGAGCTCAGTCTTAAAATCTATAATTTAGAAGTAATAATATCCTTTCAGTTTAATAAGACCTTCTCCCTGATAAATCTACATAAGATTGCAGTATTGTGCAATAAACAGAAATGTAAAGTATTGAGCATTGTTTAAGTGTGAGTATGGACATCTTCGTGTATGCTTCCAAAACTACACAAGTATTCAGTGTTAATACCAGAAATTAATAAGCTGGTTTTAAGTAAAGATTTTAATGAGTCCTTTTTTTACATAAATACAGTACTTCTGCTACACATAGAATGAAAATTGTAGCAAACTAATAATTGGTTATGCATTTTAGATAATATGTCAGTTGAAAAATGGCACTCATATACTTTGTGTAAACAATACTGAGACAAGAGAATTGAAAGCTATTCATTTGGTTCCCCAGTATCAAGAACAGAGTAAGTATCTATAATAGATACATTGTTTCTGATATTCAAATTATTAACTATGTTGGTACTTCTTAAATGTTGATATGGAGCTCTAATAATACATTTATAAGTTGAACATTATAGTACAATCTCTTCAAGCTGTAATAATATGGAGGGACAGAAATCCATCCCTGTGCATGGTGTAATCATGTCCACTTTATATAATTTACCTACCTACCTACCCATTGAAGATCTATTCCTTCAAAAAAAAAATTAAAGTGCATTGGCCAGCTTTAAAAACTTTATCCTTTCTTGGCTTATCAATGATTAAGAATCTGTGATATTTTTCACCAAAAAATTCCATCATCCCTCATTAGTCTCTGATTTAAAGGACCACAGAATGCAAGCTCCTATTTAGATTTATTCTATTACATTTTGATATATATATTGTATCATTGTATACTGGTTCTGCCTGTATATTTACAGCAATTTTCATAGGGCAACAAAACAGAAAACCATTACTTTTTCCAAATTATAACAATTTCAGTTTCAAGAAAATGCAGTGTTACCATAATATAAGTAACAATGTAGGAGAAGAGAAAGTTTCTCAACTGAGTTAATAAAAATATGTATTTATATATTATGAAAGGGGAAAGGCCCTAATGAAACTTAAAAAACCTAACTGTATTTATGCACAAACTATCCACTTGATGTCACTCTTTTATCAACAATGAAAAACATCTTATATATTAATAACCTGTATCTTGTACTGTTCTTTTTGAACAGTACAAAGACAAACAAGAATAAAGCATTTTGGGATTTTTCAGAAAATATTGTTAAGATAACTAGGAAGAACTTACTGAACATACACATTTAAAGTTTTTCCTTACCTCCACCATAAAACTACTTGAAAGTATATATTGTTGCTTAATTTTAAAACATTATTTTTATATAATATATGTCAATAACTCAGTAAATGAGTATTAATTTATTAGATCTGAAAACCTGGCTCTGTCAGCTGGCATGGGACCCTGATATGGGCTTGCTATATTGGGGGTGTCTGTTGGGGTTCACAAGGATGATATCCACCCCCATGTTCTTGGTTTTTAGTTTCTTATTCAATCCTTTTAATTTTAATCATTTTGTAATTACCTTTTTATTCTATTGTGAGCTGCACAGAGTTGCTATGAAATGGGCAGCATATAAATTAAATAATAAACAGACAAACAAATAAGAAAACATCTTTAACAACTCTAAGTAGATTAGCCTCTCTCAATTTGGTAGCTTGCTACAGCAGTTATGTAAAATAATGGTGAGGTAAATCCAAATAGTGGACCTTAGGGAGCACAATAAAAAGAAATAGTAGCAAAACATTCTATAAACCAGGGCTTTTTTCATGCAATTTATTACATATATGCATATCTCAGGAAATGTGTTTGTGCAAACATGTTAGGAAATACAATAAGTGTTTTACGTAGCCTTATAGAAAAAAAATATTAATTTTTTCTATTGTAACAATATATAGGGGGTTAATTTATACCAAATTACATTACTGATTCATAAAGCTAAATATCTATGTTGCTAAATAAAATAGCAATGATACTCTCGCTTTTCAATTTAGATTTTCCTTGAGTACTTCCCAAGCATGTAACATAGAAAATTGAAGCTATGACATTTTGCATCTAACTCATAAAACTTGTAAAAAAAAGTCTGAGTGGTTTTTTTACTGTTATTTGTCTGAAGTCTACACATAATCATATGTCTACATTTGGTTTTGGGACCAATAAAATTGGAGAGGCCAGTCGCTTTGAGATGGTTCTGTAATGTCCATCTGGAGCATATTTTCTACTTTATTTTGTAACACAGCTTTTAACTGCTCAGGAATCCTATATTGACATTGTCTAATCAGTCCGGTTTCCCCATTTCTATTCTATGTTCTACGAGGGTAGTTACATCTGTTATATGGTAAACATATGTTTACAGTCCCAACATTTTTTCTATCCCTTTCTTTTGATGGTCCCCTAGGTCTAAATTAATATGTATTTTTTCATGGGATAGTTGCAGTATTGTCTCCCAAGCTTAATTCAACAATTTTGGATGCCTTTCTTTTAGAACAAACAAAGTCATTCTAGGTTCAGTTTTATTGCACCATTTCCTCAGGAGGATGGCATGGTGGATTCTTTTTCCTGCCTTCCAATTCAAGTTCATAATTTACTGGCCCAGTTCTTCTCTTTACTATGTGGAAACTTTACCTGTTTGCTTTCTTTAGCAAGTAATAACAACAGCACTTGATCTCCTATATTAAATTGCTTTGCCTTTAAATCTTTATCATAGTGTCTTTCCGGCCTTCCCTGGTAAAGGTAAGTAGAACCCACCCCTGGTTACATGGTAAATTAGGATTACTCCGACCACTATTACTTGTTCCTTTCCCCATATCGGCACTCTGGCTTTAACCAGTGGAACATTCTCAATGTGCCCAAACATATTTGTAAGGGGCTCTTTTCCCATAGATGCTGCCTTTTTACTAAATGAGAATGTACCAACATTCATCTACTCCCAGTATCTACTAATCCTCTAACAGTAACCCCACTAATTTGCTGGGATTATAACTTTTCTCCCCAAAGATGCTTGCATACTGTAGACATTCCCTTTTTCCTCTAGCTTTTAGTTTTGACAAAAGTCCCACAGTTGTAACAACCACAGGGCTCTGACTTCCCAATGCTCCCCTTTTGTTTGGGCAGGAGCTAAAGGCTTCTTTCTTTCATCTTTATCCCTTTCAGCTTCTTTCTGGAACAGGCTTTCCTATTGTTTCTCCTTCTCTATTTTTCTAACATCCTCTGACCATTTTGTTGCCGTGTAGTCTTCATCCAATTATACTGCCCTGTTCTGAGTTGTGTTTTGCACCCAAAACCTCAATTTAGTAGAGAGTACCTGTAGAAACTGTTCTAAAATTACCATATTTTTTGGACTATAAGACGCTCCGAAGTATAAGACACACCTAGCTTTTGGGGAGGAAAACAAGGGCCGGGGTGTGGGGTGGGGGAATCTGCCTCTGCCTCTCAGCAATTTACCTCCTTGCAGCAAACAGCAAACAGCCTGGTCAGCTTCAGCACAGCTGGCAGCTTGGAAGCTTCTGGTGCTAATATGGCTTCCAAAGCTGATTTAGCACAAGCAGCTGATTCGTGGTTGGATCGGCCTCCCTGAATACTATCAGCTGTTCCAGGCTGCTGGGATCACCACTGCCTGTCGCTGCTGTCACCACCCATTGCTGCCGCCGCCTATTGCCACCTCCATGTGCCCCATTTTTGGCTTCTGTGAGTCCCATTTTTGGCCTGTTCCAGGCAGCGGGGATCTCTGCCACTGCTGCCTATCCCTGCCACCTGGAACAGGCCAAAAATGGGACGCACAGAAGCCAAAAATGGGACATGCTGGAACAACTGATAGGCGGTATTCCAGGAGGCCAATCCAACTGCCAATCAGCTGCTTGTGCTAAATAAGGCTGTGCTGAAGTTGATCAGGTTGTTTGCTGCAAGGAGGTAAATTGCTGGGAGGCAGAGGCCAGCGGGTAGGGGCCGGCAGGTGGGCGGTGCTTCAGCAACATTCGCTGTATAAGATGCACAGACATTTCCACCCACTTTTTTGGGTGGGGAAGTGCATCTTACACACCGAAAAATAAGGTACTTCTGCCAGTTTTCTTTGCTGCTTTTATCTGGCTTCAACCATTTCCTATCTAAGTCTTTACTCTTGTGCACAATTCATGAATCACTTCATATTTGTCATATGTGTAGCTCTAAACCTGTGGGAGTTACATCATGCTATCATGTATCTCTTGAACATGGGAGTAATCCATTATTTCTCTTGGTACAAGACTATTATAAGCTCTCAAAGCCTTTCCTCTTAAACATGGGGATATTAAGACCCATTCACAAGAGGTACCAACTCTTTCAAACATGGTAAAATGTGCTTTTATGTTAGAACTTCTGACATCCTAGGGATTTTTATGTCTTTGAGACCATCTCCTCTCTATGCATTCTGAAAAATGTAGAAGTGTTTGTGCCCCTTCTGGTGACTTGACTGGGCCCCTTTAAATAAATCTATGAGCCCTTAAATTCTTCTCTTCTTGCCTCTTTCATTTTTTTCCCATTGTAACCTACCTTTCCTTTCTGTCTCCCTCCAAAGCGGTTCCTCCTGTTTTAATCAAAGCTTTTCCTGTTTCTGTTGCTTTTAACATTTTTCTGACAATACTGGCCCAAGTATTTGAGCCTAATTCCCTTTCTGACCAGTCTACTTTATTTGGTTTAACTCCAGGCATAGGGTGGAGTTTTGTCTCTACCAAAGTAGTAATCTGTAAGGAGAATCTGTACCTTCTATCTTTTCCCTGTGTCTCTGTGTGTGGTGTAAATTCTGATAAGAGGTGCAGTTTCTGCAGCTAGGATGTTGGTTATTGTTTGCAAAGTTTGAGTTTTGCAAAGCCAAGTTCCCTTTATAGCTAATATTTGTTTCCTTTTCATGAAGTATTTAATGAACTTGAATTGAGCCCCCAGTTGCCACCCTAAGTTGGATACCCCATCTGTTTATGGATATCCCACCATAACATGTGTCTCAGGTTCTTTTAACTGTATCCAATTCTGTGGGCTCAAGACACAAAAGAGCCAACACAGCATACGCCCCTAGACAGCATATACACAAGCACTCTAATTTATCTACTACTCACCACTACATCATTTCCCCCACTGCTACAACTAGGACTTCTTGTGAGTTCTACTACTGCAACCACTATTCCTGATTACTACTATTCCTACTCTTCCTGCTTCCAAATACTGCTAGAGAAAATTATGTCTTTCTGATTGCTTTACAAACACACATCCTCTTCTCTTTCCCACACACACCATCCCCAGCTGTCTCTCAGCTCAGTTTTTATAGCAAACTTTGTTGACTGTAGAGAGGGCTTTAAAGAGACAGGAGAACCGCAGCCCAGGTGCTGGCCATCTTCTGGGCAACCTGCTTTCTCTTCTGAGAGCTTTCCTGTCTCAAAAAGGAAGAAATACTTCCTTTCTTTTACAAACTTTTTTTCACAACTTTTACATTACCATCAGGGGTGGGTTCTACTTACCTTTACTACCGGTTCGCAGCGGGGCCGCACGCATGCTCTTCTGCACATGCGCAGAAGCATTTTGATGATGTCGGGATCGGTGGGCAGAGCCTCCCACCAGCTTTACTACTGGTTCTATAGAACCGGTGCGACCCACCACTGATTACCATACATTTTTAGTTTTTATGCTTTCTACACAAAAATGAATACAGGTTGATATTGGAAGAAATATCTATCATTGTACAGTATGCCTATTTTTCCTGCAGTTGGGCATCTTATTTCTGTATTTCCTGCTTGATCCAATAGGCAGTGATATGTCAGTGACATTGGAAATATCTTACCCACCCCTGGTCTACATTAACAAGCTTATAAAATAAACAATTCTAGCT
>JANHZT010009939.1:60783-71439 GCA_032468215.1 Stegonotus admiraltiensis | reverse complement strand
GACCTGTGGATTTTTGGGACCTTCAGGAGGCTTTCAGCGAGAAAGCATCAGACATGCTGCCACCACCACCACCCAACGGACTGTACCATTGAAATACTCCCTGGAGTAAAACTCCCTAAGCCAAAAATCTACCCCATGACCCCCCGGGAGTTGAGGGAACTATGAAACTTTATTGACAAAAACCTAGAATGGGGTTTTATCCAACCGGCCAGGCCGAGGGTGGCAGTGCCGGTACTTTTCCGGGAGAAGAAAGATGGGTCCTTTCGCTTAGTGGTTGACTACAAAAACCTGAATGCCATTTGCGTAGAAAATGTCTACCCCCTGCCGCTCACCTAGGACATGCTAGCCCACCTAGGCAAGGGGAAAAATTTTCACCAAACTGGATTTATGGGAGGCCTACTACAGAGTCTGGATTAAGGAAGGGGATGAATGGAAAACGGCTTTTAACTGCCCGCTGGGATGTTTCCAGTTTCGGGTGATCCCTTTTGGACTGCAAGGAGCCCCTGCTCTGTTCATGCAATTAATCAATGAAGTACTGCATGAACACTTCTACAAAGGGGTGCTGGTCTACTTGGATGACATCCTTATCTACACCAAAAACATGGACGACCATGTAAAGTTGGTGAGGACCGTCTTGAAAAAACTCAGGGCTGCTGAACTTTATGCCAAACTATCAAAGTGTGAATTTCACCAAAACAAAATTGGCTATCTGGGGTACCGCATCTCGTCTGAAGGAATTGAGATAGATCCGGAAAAGGTCCAGGCAGTGTTGGAATGGGCCCCACCACGCACCCGCAAACAACTACAGAGCTTCCTGGGATTTGCTATCTTCTATAGACAGTTCATCCCCTCGTTCGCCAAAATCGCGTTGCCAATTACAAATCTTCTGAAGACAAAAGAAAAAAAACTAAAGCCCTCCCGGCCCCTCAAATGGACTATGGACTGTCAAGCGGCATTTGAAAAACTAAAACGGTTGTTTGCTGCTGAACCAGTCCTTAAACATCCTGACATGGAAGCCCCTTTTGTTGTACAGGCTGACGCCAGTGACGTAGCTGTAGGGGCAGTACTACTGCAAACAAATGCAGAAGGAAAACTGCAGCCCTGTGCCTATACCTCTCGTAAGCTGACAGAGACCGAGAGGAGATGGGCCATATGGGAGAAGGAAGCTTTTGCAGTTTGTTGGGCACTATTAATGTGGAGACAGTTCCTTGAGGGGGCTAAGCATCCGTTTGAGGTGTGGACTGACCACAAAAACTTGGAAGCTTTAAAAACACCTTGTAAACTGTCCCCAAAGCAAGGGCTCATCACTTCAAACGATTTAATTTCTCCCTGCTCTACCTTCCAGGAGGGAAGAACTTCATGGCGGATGCCCTTTCTAGACTGCCGCAATACAATAGTGTTAGAGAGGAGGTGATTTGGCCGATTATCCCCTCAGTACATCTGGCTGCACTGGTAATTACTAGAGCCCAGGCAAAAGCAGATCCAACTCTATTGCATGACTTGATTAAGCAACTGCAAGAAGCTCTAAAAACCGACAAGTGGTTTCTGGCCCATTCAAATGAGTGTACGCTTCAGGATGGACTTGCTTGGCTGGGAGCCAAGTTATATGTTCCCACCAGTCTGAGAGCAACAGTTCTACAGCACGCTCATGATGCCAAAGTTGCTGGGCGTTTTGGATTTGTGACCTAAGCTTGGACCTAAGTATGTGGGCCCTTTTCCGGTAGTTTGGATCATTAACCCAGTCACAGTACAATTGGAGTTACCAAAAAATTTAAGACAAACTTGTCCAGTATTTCATGTCAGCTTACTAAAACCGGAACATTTGTCCCCTTTGCGTCCAGACCAAGAACCTCCTCCTGTCCCCATTCTGATTGAAAGAGAACAGCATTTTGAGGTCAAGGAGATCTTAGATTCCAGAAAGCATCGTGGTAAATGCAGTATTTGGTGGCCTGGAAACATTTCCCATTATCTAAAGCTGAATGGGTTAATAAATGAGATGTTCGAGCACCAAAGAAAGTGCAAATGTTTCACACCAAATATCCTGATAAACCTTAATTTGTTTTATGTATTACCTTATATATGTTTATCTCCTTTTTATCTCTTACAGGAATAATGTCTCTTCTGCAGGGGGGCCAAATGTCAGCCTCCACTCTTTCAATGCTTACTTGCTCAGCTGCCATGGAATGGGGTAGGTTGAGCTAGGGGGATTCTTGGGAGGGAAGTGAGCTGGAGGAAAGGAAAGTGAATCTTTACTGCACCATTTCTTTGAAGCTGATAACGTTTCAAGGTCAACGGTCGTGGCATAGCAAGATGATGACACTGCCAGACGTGTGCTCCCACATGACCCCTGGAGGACCTGTGGATTGGATGATTTATGCTGGACAGTTGGGGGGGGATGCTTTCTATATGTGATTTTTGCACCTTTGCTTCAGACCTTGCTTTTCTTAGACTGCATTTAGTTCATATCCAGTAAAAGTTACCTTTCTCTATGAAAATGGAGTTGGGGTTTTTCTTTCTTGGATAATGAAAGGAGGCTGTCCTGACATTGACTTTCTGAGAAAGAAATGTTATTATGAAAATATATCACCCTGGCTCCATACAATCCTCCCTCCCAGTTTCCCACAGTAGTAAATGTGGCAGGCCTGAAGGCCCAACAAAAAAGATTGTCTTCCAGGCCTGACAAACCAAGTATTTGGTTGCATTTCCAACATTTAGCAGATCTATCCTTACACATTTTTGCCAGTCTTGTTGGTGCAAAATGCCATCTATAGAACATTTTATACAAATTTTCTTTATAAGCAGTTCACATAGTCAATTTAACATTTCTATCCCACAATTTCTGCCATTTGTCTAGTAATTCTACTGCATGTCCAAAAATTTTAGCCCAAACAATCATTGTCTCCTTCCTTTACCTGCTCACTTTCAAGTTTGATACCTAATAAGTAACAATATATTTTCTTTATCAGTTTTTCATTTGTTCTGGTTAATATCTGGTCCAATTCTGTTAACTCTTTATTGAAACCATACATTTTAGTATCTTTCTCATATCAAGATCGTATTTGCATTTGTGGCCATCATGCAATGTCCATCCCTTGACTACTAAATTCCTATTTGGTTTTTAATTCCCCTTTTTCATTCAAAATATCTTTATATCTTACAATTTTTTCCATGTTAATAACATTAGGATGTATCAATGCTTCTATTGTTGAAAGCTAGAGCGGTATTTTCAAGTAGTGTTCTTTAATTTTAAGCCATACTGATAATAGTGCATTGCTAACATAATGTTTTTGAAAGTAACTATGTATCTTATTCTTCCCATACCATAGAAAAGCATGCCAACCTAGTTGAAGGTCATGTCCTTCTAAAGTTAATAGTCTTTTATGCCTCATATTGGTCCATTCTTTCACCCATGTAAGTACAATTCCCAATCTGGCAGCCCAAAGCCCCCTCGTTTTTTGGAGTCTTGCAACATTTTCAAACCTATTCTTGCTTTTTTCCCTAGCCAAATATATCTTAATATTTTATTTAGTTCTTCAAAATATTTTCCCCAATTTTATTGGAATTGTTTGGAATAAATATAATAGTCTTGGTAAAATATTCATTTTTATAGTAGTTATTCTTCCTGTTAATGACAGTTGCAGATCTTTCCATTTCTCCAAATCTACTGTGTTTCCTTGAAAATACATCATGTCCTGAAAATAAGGCCAAACCTGATTTTTGGGGTGGGCATAAATATACGCCCTCCCCTGAAAATAAGCCCTAGGGAAGGGGTGGGCATGGCCAGCACAGGAGGCAGCCTTTCCCTTCCCCGGTTAGGTAATGGCAGCTGGGCCCCTGAATTGTGACCCACGGATCAGCTGAGCTGATCAGGAGCTGCCTCTCTGTTCTATCTCTCCCCAGTGTTCTTGGCGCTCACCCACCTCCCATCCATCCTTCCATCCCTCTTGCCTGCAAACTCTCACCCCACTCGCAAGAGAGCAGCTGCCTGGCATCTCTTCCCATGTAGTGCCCACCCAGTGGACAACCCCCCCTCCGGCCAGGCAGAGCACCACTCACCGACTGAGTGGTAAGAGGCCAGTTGGGTTATCTGCCTACTGCTGAGTTTTCCAGGAGCCTGGGCAGAGAATCTTTTGTCAGTGGCCACTCTGGGCATGTGCTTCCCACTCTATGGTTCCAGCTCCATGCGGGGCTGTGGCGCCCTTCGCCCTTTGCTGCCTCTCTGCCCCAGCTACCAGAAGACATGGCAGCAGGCAGCCGGCCTGACCAGCCTCTCTAGGAGTCTCTGGAGGCTGGGGACAGCAAAAAACATCACTTTCTGTCCAACCGGGAGTTGGGAAGTGGGCCGTTTCAGGCCTCCAGAGGGCCTCCAAGGGGGTGGGGAAGGCTGTTTTCGCCCTCCCCAGATGCATAGAGAGGATCTGGAGCCAGGTGAGAAAGAAAAACAGGCCTACTGGGCCATCACGTGCCAGGAAGGGGGGGGGTTGCGCGCGCATGCGCAGGGCAGTGCACACAGAATTATGGGTGTGGGCACATGAGCAGGTGAACCTCCCCGCCCCCCCCTCCTTGCACGGAATGGCAAAAAGGTTAGCCATCACTGGCCTAGAGCTACCTTCTGACTCTGAGGAATCAGAATTCTGAAATTGATTTGAAAAAGAAAATGGGTCGAGCAGCTTATTGATTATGATACAAAGTATCACACATGGGAACAATTTCTCTACATGAATGAGAATTATTTTTCTATCTCCTTTTTGCTAATAAGGTCCAACAGAACAGGGAGGTATATTTGACATGGAAAGTAGTGAAAATGGACAATAACAAGGCTATATTCTCTGTCTTCCACCAAAAATAAAAAGAAACTTTCTTTATACTGAATTTGGCACTTAGGCAATTTATAATTCACATTGGAGTTCATTGGTTTCTCCCCTCATGAAAGAGAAATAATAGTCAAATTGTTACTGTCAAGTCATCATTCCCTCGTGTGAAATTTTACCTGAGAAAATCATGGGAATACCTTCTGCTCCTCTCAGTCAGAGCATTCTGCAGTTGTTCCTTCAGAATATTTTTGACCTTGCCTTTTTCTTGCAACCACCAATTTAAGCACATTGTGCAGAAATAATCTTCAAATGTCTATGTAGCTTTCTCATAAAGTTTCTCCTACATTTAAAGAAAAAAAGGAAGAAAAAAGAAAGGAGGAGGATCAGTTCTTTAATTATTGGAAAGATCTTAGACTGAGATAGCCAAAGAGAATCATCACATGAGTACTAGTCAAGGGTGAAATGCTACCGGTTCAGGTGAACAGGTAGCGATAAAACTACTGGTTAAAGCGAACTGGTAATAAAAAAAAGCTACGATCCGACGATCACCTGTGCTGCATGGTTTAGCTTTGCTAGAAAACAGGATTTCCTGCTTTCTAGCGAAGCTAAACTGCACACCACAGCTGATCTCCCATGCACAGTACGCACCAAAAGAAGGCTTGGGAAGGTAAGTAGAACAGCGAGGGAGGGGGAATCAGCTGTGGCATGCATTTTAGCTTTACTAAACTGGAAATCCTGCTTTCTAGCAAAGCTAAATTGTGCGGCACAGGTGATCATCAGATCGTAGCTTTTTTTAACTACCAGTTCAACCGAACAGGTAGCTAACTACTGGTTCGCCCGAACCAGTAGCTTTTTAAACGTGCAGTGCGCGTTTGGTGCACATGTGTACACAGCGTGCATGCACAGCCAGCGAACCGGTAGCAAACCAGTTCACATTTCACCTCTGGTACTAGTACATTATCCTGAGGGTCATAATACTAAAGTATTTCTATATATTAATACAAAAACTGAATCAAAAATTAGAAGTATCACAGTATGCTATGAAACATAAATACATTATATATATAAAAAACATACTATGAGGCAGCTACTTGCAAAAAAGAGCTACAAAACAGTTATTTTACCTTGACCATTTGGGTGACAATATTTTTCATTAACTAATACATCAATGTTTAGTTTTATTATTGGGCTGATGTATAATTTTTTTAAAGCATGTCTAGGATGATTAAATTAAGAAACCCATCCTGCTTTCCTTTTTAATCTCTTATATGAGCAGAGAGATCTTTCCTCGTTTTGGTCTTTTTCTTATCTCTTCTTGCCTGGTATTATCCTTTCTTCTTTCCTTTGACTTAAAACAATATCTTGCTTGATTGGTCTATTCCCTGCTGTATAAGATCCTTACAGAGTAAGGCAATCAGATCTGGTCTTTCCGATCACTGCCCTCCATCTTCCCCATGGAAGAGGTAGTCCCAACTCTTGGCTCATTTTCTGTAGCTGAACCTTTCTTCCTTGCTATAACCTTCCTTCCCTGCTTATAAAGCCCAGTACCAGCTCAAGAAAGGGTAATATGATGTGACCTACAGAGAGAGTTTTAAATATATTTTACTTATAACCTTGAAGAATATCAGAGGCCACCTCTTTATTCTTTTTTTACTGTTTATTTATTCTTTATTCTTTCTTTACTGTTTTTAATCTTTTTATTTTTGCTTTTTCTTTTATTTCTTTTTTCCTCCTTAGTTTCGATGAGTTTGTGTTAACTTTTATCTTCTGTTGATTTTTTTTTTTTAAAAAACCCAGCCTGGTATCAGCTCAAAAGTAACAGCCACCAAGGAACATGACAGCAGGTTGGCAGTTTCCAGGGCAATGTTGCTGATCATAAGAGGATTTGGGGCACTAATTATGCAGCCAGCTGACCATGGGTCTACCATAGATATACCCAGAGCCCATATCAAAGTAGTATTTATTCTTGCTTCCTAATATAGCAAGTAGTCACTTTAATTACCTGGCATCTGTTAGAAAGCAAATACTTACAAGTCTGATCCTTTAGGAAATTCACAATTTGATTACTGAAAACTTTTTCCTGGAGATGGCAAAGGGATGCAGAAGAGAAATGGCTATCCTTGATACTAATACATATTTGCTGATTGAAATGATGAGATAATTTTTGATTCTTGATTTTGAAAGAAACCAGAGCTGAATATAGTCAAAAGTATATCTTGGATTTTTTAATTTTTTAATCTTAATAATAATATGGCAAGTAAGATTTCAAAGCAAGAATAGGTAATGGGGAAAAATTGCCCATGACTTATGGAAAAGCTTTTCAGGGACTCAACACAGCAGGGCTTAGAATAGGTGGGCTTTTTATTAAAATCCAAAAACTGAACCCATTACTAGCAGTTGTTATCTTTTAGGATGATTCTCAACCTTATATTCTCTTGGGTTCAAAACTGTTACTTTTTCTATATTTTTCACAGTGTGAGTATAAACTATTTCCCACACTCTGGTGTAAATGATACTTGCTTACTTAGAATCTTCACTCTCCTGCTCTGGGAAAAGCTAGCTCCCAATATTTATTTATTTGTTAAAAAAATACAGCACTGATACCATGTAACTTATCTGTTCAGTTGAAAATATCAGGAGTTTGCAATTGGAGACCACCATTTTCAGTTTTGAGTACTTCTGTTTACCATTCCCAGGGTTTTACACACTATAGTAGGCGGCATGGTGGCCTAGTGATCAACACACTTGCTTCCCACTTGGAAGGTTGAGACGTCAATCCTAGGTAGGGGCAGATGTTTCTCCTAGGGCAAGATAAAAAATATCTGCTGTGAACATGTGGTGTTAAGAAGGGCATCCAGCCAGTAAACATTCAACTGCATCTAGTCAGCCCAACTCTACTCCAGAGATTACAGGGTCGTAAAAGGAGAGTTTTTATGGTATTGGCCATGCAGTAACTCATCTCCAAGATATTAGATACTGTAGTCTGTCATAAATGCAACTAGTTCAAAAATAATTGTGCTAGTTTATTATATGTTTCGTGTCTTGAGCACCCTTGACTTTTTGTATAAATATCCGAAAAAATCCCCCACTCCTGCATAGTATTTCTCATTCACCGGTATCAAGCTTGATATCTAAATTCTATGATCTCTGAAGTCACACAAACATAATTTCTCTGTGATTTCCCCCTCTTCTTAACATACTTTACAGAATCCTTCCACCAAAAAAACCAAAATAATCCTTATATCAATGAACTGTCTTTGTACAATATTAAAAATAATTAATGCAGGTTACAGTTTGTCAAGATTCTGCTTTCTTTTTATGCCATGAGATTAGCCTTTTCTTCACCCTCTTTGTTCTAACCTTCTGTGGTGGAAAATTTTCAATTTTTTTCATAGCATCTCACATGATTCCTTCATAAATTCTTTAAGATTTTGCATGTATATCCATTGGTCCTTCTTGGTCTCTGTGATACTTTCTGCTTTGATGGCAAAAGTGATTCTTTACTGTTTCATCTACTGTCTTTGAAGGTTATACTCCTTTGGACTATCTCATCTGTGAGAAAAACTGTCTTGGGAACGGTGAGGATCAATTCTTTCACTCATTTTTCTCTTTTTATAGATACAGTAAGTTTCATACTCCATGTAAATGTTACATTCTTACTGAAAGTGATATGAAATTTCCTGTTATTCAGACCATGATTCTACTTTGATCTCACCACCTTTGAAACCAATAAATATTTCGCTGCATTATCTTAACATAGATGTACTTGGCTATTTTATGGGTTTGCACAAAAACATTTCATAAGATGTCTTAACTTTTTGTATGTCATTTCACCTCTGAAGCAAACACTCACTTTTTCTTCACAATGTGTTTACCACCACCACTCAGACACTATTTTTACTGCATAACTGCTAACACACTTGTGTTCACCATATCCCTTGTCCCGAGCCCTCCAGAGGTCATCCACCAGCGTGACCAATGCCGACTCCGTGCTGTACCCGGGCCTGAAACCCAACTGGTACGGGTCCAGATATAATGTTTCATCCAGGACCAACAGGAGCTGATGCGCCAGAACTATGCTTTCTTCAGTACAATATCCAATTGCCTGGCTCATCTCCAGTAAATACAACTTGCTACTTTCCCATTTGCATGATGCACAGAAATTATGGGGGGGAAAACATGAGCATTTACTTAAACCTGAGGTTATTTAAGCTGTCATCTCTGCATTCAAATAATCTTCCATTTCTATAGAAATATTACTATTTTTTAAAAAATGTAACTATTTCAGCTAATAGTGAGGAACACCTTGAATGTATAGAGGGAGATGGAGACAATAACATCTGGAATACCCCTTTGAACACCATCATCATTGACAAAATCACCAGTCAATTGCAAAAGGAAGGCATATTGGAACAGCTTATATCCTGTGATACCTTTAACACCATCAAACAACATCTGCCTATCCCAGATCCTTGGGAATGACTTAATAGGTGAACAAAAATGCCAAATCCAGTCTGACTGACTGCAAGAAATCATATTAATAGTAATAATCCCTCCTGTTTGGAGGTTCATCAGTGGTACAATATATAGACATGCAAATTCATTTGTGGGAACATACAACCACTTAAAGAACTTCAGCTACCAATAAGCAGCCTGACCTATTTTGTAGTACTGTCATCTATTTTGTTTGCCTTTTCCCTATTTTCTTTCCCTATTTTCTGTTCTCTAGTTTTGTTTCACAGATAGGAGCAATTTTTCCAGTTTTCTGCCTACATTTATTTGTTGCTATTGGCATCTGACTTTGTAAGAATATTGTTCCTCCACTAGGAAGGACATTTCTAGATTTCTGCCTATCAGAGTAGGATACATATCCTTTTAAAGGAAATAAATATATCAATTGTTATTTTTGTAACAAAAAAATTCATTCTTAGTTACCTAGATATGTTACCCAGTTATGTACTGAAGATATTGTTGTGCCAAATGTCATTCAATAAGCACTTTCTTATTAGATGCAAGCAACTCAGTAACATCTGTACTTGGGCAGTTTTTGCCAGTTGCAGGTAAACTGAATACCTGTGCTCAAGAGGTAAGTATATTTTTTTCCTTTTCCTCCAACTAAGTATTTATAATCTTATACTATATGTTGTCCCTTTTTTGTGCAAAGGATATCTTTATATTTTATCATCTTGCCATTGTCTGCCCAGATTCATGGATTCACCTTTCTGTGATTTTATTGTAGACTTTCTCTGCAAAATAATGCAATTAAGAATAGCTTCCCAGTAAAAACAACATGTTTTTTCTTTCCATGTCGAGAACTGTAAGCCACCCAGAATTGTTTGGAGTCCAGCAGTTTCTAAATTTGTATGAATAAATAAATAAATTTCATATATTAAGAGATTATGGTTGGCATCCCTTGTGTGGAGCTTTCAATTACCACTGCAGGGTTAGGATACACTGAGGCAACTATCATGTTTCATGAAACTGAATAGAATAATTCAGAAGGAGGAAAAAGTTCCCTTGCTGGAAAACAGCTAGAGTACAGAAAAAGTATAGGATCTGTCAACACTCACAGTATAAATAATATATTGTACTTGAGCAGGGGTCCTCAAAGTTTTTAAACAGAGGGCCAATTCACAGTCCCTCAGACTGTTGGGGGGCCGGACCGTCTGGTTGGGTGTTGCTAAGTGGGCATGTGACCGAGTGGGCATGTCCAATTTAATAGTCCATTAAACAATACACACAAATTAAACTTTGTTTTGCTCCTGGGGTTGTTTTATTTGCTTTTGTTTGCATGTTGCTCTTTTGGTTGACTTTTCTTTTTATTAGATCATTTTTTAAGTTG
>JANHZT010009939.1:15715-34570 GCA_032468215.1 Stegonotus admiraltiensis | reverse complement strand
TAATCCCTGTATAATCATCTTTATTTTTGTCATTGTTGATCCCAATGTAATCTCTAAAAACCTCCTTTTTATTGTTACTATCCACGTTACATTTCTGTTACCATTGTTAATCTCAATATAGTCATTTTCTAAATCCAAGTCCTGGACTTTTTTATTTTCCTTAATATTTTCCAACCTTATATTCTTTTATCGTTCACTGCTATTCCCAGTGTAATCATCATTATATTGTTATTAATCTCAATATAATCTCTAAAAACCTCCTTTTTATTACTATTCATATGTTCAATTACTTATCCATATTTAATCACATTGTCTTTACCTTCTTTATTTTCCTTCCCTGTGTCTTATTTCTCCATCTTCATTTTCTTGCCCACTTGTGTATACTCCATTTCAACTTCTGTATCCTCAAATTTTTGTCCTCTGTACATTTTAATTATTTCTCTTATTTCCATTTTCCAAGTCAAATAAGCCAATTTGTATCTTCTCTAATTCCTGTGCCATTTTTCTTTTTAAATTAGTATTATTCCAAGTATAAGAGTTCCGTTATGTTCTTTTCTTTCTATTTTCCCCCCTCCAAGGCTCAAACAGCGTGCAGACATGAAAATCATCCCCCACAAGTTCTCACGATTATTATCTGTGAAGTTCACAATTTTCCAAAACAAAAACCAAATTGCAATATTCCTTTTTACTCCAGAAGGTGTCCCTCTACAATCCACAATTTCTGATTGTTTAACAAGTATCCATTTTGTTTCAATGACATAACGATCTTACTTGGCTTCTCTTTTTCTTTTTAGTTTTTAAAGTATCAAATCATATTTAAAGTCCAGTCCAAATTTAAATAGCACTTCTCACTTCTTTTTCCCTTTTTTTCTTTTATTTGTACATCACTTCTTTTTTAAAGCTTATTATCCATTCTCTTTGGTTTTTTTGAAATTTAAAAAAGAAGGGGGAAAAAAGGATCTCTTTATTTCTTTCCAATCCTTTGACCATATCTAGTTGTTTAAAATTTCCAAATAGTTTGTTCAGAAGTCAATTTTCTATTGGGTTTTTATCTCTTTAAAGTTACATTTCCAAATCTTCTTTGCCTCCGTGCTTCTTAGCCGCTATTTCATCATTAGGGGTCTTATAATTGAAAGGTTTTTCCCTTGTTGTTATTTCAAGCCTAGGTTGGCTGTCACTTACCCGACTTCAAAAAAACTCCATTCCATTCCTCTCCTCTCTCCAGCTCTATACTTAGTCTGGTTGTCCCAGCTTCGTAGCAGCCGCCATGGCTGCCATCCCCCGTTGCCAAGTCACAGAGAGTTCCCTCCGAACCTTCGAGGAACTTGCCTGTTCCTCTTGGTTGTCTGAGGTGCCTCTCTTTCTTCCCCATCCCTACAGGACGGTTCTGGTCTGCAGACCCATCGTCAGTGGTTCGTCAGCTGGGGTTTTTGCAGAGCTCATCAGAGCCCGCTAATCCCCTGACTGTCTCACTGCGACACCAAACCGGAAGTCTATCTGTTATTTCTTGTCTTGCTGTCAGGTGCTTTGAAGAATAGGTGGACCCCCTCTTCTTTGTGACAGCCTCTCAATTATTGGAAGACTGCTATCATGTCGCCCATAGTTCATCAATACATGTCATGTCATAAGTAAATGCAGGGCCAAAAGCTAGCCTCCAATTTCACTTCTTGTAGCTATGGAAGTATGTATCCATATGTGATTACATCTATGTTTCGGAGGACTGAAATATTTGTTCTAAAAATTTTCAGACAATATATTCCGAGTCTTGAATCTTAAGGTCTGCCATTCATTTTTTTTCTGTCATAAGGACCATGCTTGATTATAACAAGTCATTCAATATCAACTTGCTTCTATGTTATATTTGCTACAATTTAATTTAATTAAATTTGTTTTTATTTTTTCATTATAACAGGATCAAGGGGAATTATTCCCCTTACTGATGTGCTCTCTTTTGTTTTATATTCATCCATCTTAGCTGGATTGTACAACCTGCAATGCATTTTCTAATATGAACTACTTACTTGTGACAAATTGCTTTGTCAACTAAGTAACTGATTGAATAAACAAAGTGATTTCTCTTTGTGCACCATTACATCTGACAATTGAATTACACATATCCTAAATTATGATAGCTTTTAAAATGGGAGAAAAAGTTTTCTAGACAATCCAAATTCCACCCCATTTGTCTGCAGTTCATAGTTGCCTTTAGCTTAATAGTATATGGGGCAATATCCCACTTATATGTGTAATATATAAACAGAATTATTTATTTATTTTGCTACAAGAGCCAAAGAATATTATTCCCACCAGAATACTATTCTTTCAAATTCAAATTAAATTTTAAAAGAAATCAAATTATTGTTTTCCTTTTATTCATAGTATCAAATAAATCTTTGAAGAAACATAATTTTGTGCTCACATTTGGTCATATCACATTTCTTAAGATTTGTTAAACTAATCATGAATGCTATATGTGAGAATATATCTAAGAAACAGGATAAAATGCACTAAATAGGTGATTAGACAGATAAAATGTGCTGATATGGGATTATGAATATCAGACACTGAGAAAGGACAGAAGATGGAAGATTAAAGGATATTTGCATCTTCCAGAGAAGAGGACATATTAAGGACAGATTTGAGGAGCCATAAATTGACATTGCAAACATTAAGAGGGAAATGACAGCCCTCCTGCCCTTCTATATGGTCTTCAGAATCAGTTCTGTAACGTTATGTGTGGCTGACTTTTGGAGGCAGGGCAAAAAGACAAAGAGATAACCAAGGTAAGGGTCAGATAAAAGGCAACTGAGCTTGCAGCAGGAATGTAGGTCCCACTTTCATGGACTTTAAAATTTCCTTTAAAATATTAACAGAAATTGGTAATAAATCTTGATATGGAGTTTTAGTAGATATCATACAAAATTAACCACATTGTTAAATTGCAGGGGATGATTGTGTAAAGACTGAAGTGGTTACACATAAAGCCACTTCATGAATGAGCAAATTTTCTGCCAAGGGTCTGAAGTGTCCACTGTGGTTTGAAATTTTGCTTAAGTAAATTGCTAAAGATAAAACCTAAGCATTCAGACTTTTGTAAATTCTGAAGATTCCCTATTTCATTGCTTAGAGAGCAATCAATATAAATGATACTGTTGTTTATCCTTGGTTAGCCTTCTATACAATGTGGAATTCAATAGATGATGCAACTTGACTTTTTGGTAACAGTTAATTTCACTCATTATTCACAATGAAGTGGCTCTTGGCCTATCCTGTTATTGCCTCTTTTTCATTCCCAGCTGTATATGTAGTTAGAGGAAAGGAAATAATTTTATGTATTATATTGACAATCTACTTAGGCTACTATCCCTTTGCTTCTATCTGACCTGCTGTGCTCCAAAATGAACTATAACTTATGAACTTACCTTTTGATAGAAACTTGGAGAGATTATTTTTTCCCCATTTTTATGTCTAATACGGGTAGTCCTTGACTTATGATCTGTCACTTAGTGATCAAAGTCATCACAGACCACCCAAAAGGTACTTACAATCCAGTGCTGAAGTTTCTCCCCCGCCCCCTGTCATGTGACTGCATTTTGGGTGCTTAGGAGCCAGCCTGCCTTTACAGCCATTTGCAGCATCTTATGGTCATATAATTGCAATTAACTATGTTTTTGCTGAAAATTACCATTTTTTCCCGTTTTCAGCAAAAATGGACTATAGCAAATAATGTGATTGCTTAACGACTGCCATATAGATCATAAAAATGAGTCTGGTCATGTGGTGACCCAGTTTACGACTGTAATGGGCAGGCTCGATTACAGTCAAAAGTCCAGGACTACCTCTCTCTTAAGGAGAATTATGCAAAAGGTCTTTCCAGGCACTGAGAGGAGGGTAATGCCCTGTCAATTGATACATTCTGAGATGTTACTTTTCTTGGGGATTTTAATAATATCCCCTCTTCACTAGTCCTCTGGAACTACATTATTTTGCCAACATATATTAAACAATGCTGTCAGTTCTTTCACCACAGCCTGGCCACCATATTTTAGGATCTCATCTAAGCCAGCTGTCTTGCTGTTTTTAAAGTTTATAATTGCCATCTTTACTTCTTCAATTGTAATTTTGCCAGTATTCATCTGAAGCTCTTGTTGGACACATTGTTCATTAAAGTTGTATATAGTGAATGGGTTTGGCTGGTTAGGAGTTTCATGGAAGTGTTCAACCCATGACCAAAAGGTGAGATATAATAAACACAATATTTATAATTCTAAGTAGCACCTTCACATATTGTTTTATTAACTTCTTTAATTTGAATATCCCAATACAGGGCAGTCATGAGATGTCCCAATACTGCTCTAACAAATATCTAAACACAAATTAGTTAAATCTTCCAATTTCCATATTTGTATTAGCCTAATTCCTCAGGGAATGTTATGAGGAGAAAATGCTCATATCCATTCAATTTTGTAAGCCTGAGAAAGCTAGGAAATAAAGGGACCATAGGAGCATCTAGAAATCCAATGCATTTCATTAACCAAACTCTTCTGCACATTTCTGCAGCACTGTGAAGACTCTGTTAAGGCAGCAAAATGAAGCGGTTTGTCTGGCAGCTGCCATTTTGTCCCAGCACACAAGCAGGTGGGAGAAAATGGAGGCCACATTTGGGTCGCCTTTGTGCAGCCCTGGGACACATGGCCTGTCCTCATTCCCCAATAAGAGTTCTGGAAAGCTTCAAAAGGTGTGATAGGTGAGGGATGTATGGAGGAGGTCCAAGCACTGCAGGTCCTGGTGGGGTAGGATGGAGAGAGGCGGGGGGGCATAAGAGCAAACGACTGCAGGGGCATTGCAGCTGTTATAACTTTGAAACAGGGTCAAATGTAATTTTGGGCTGCCTTTTGAAACTTGGAACTTTGTTAAGTGACCTGTCATATCTCAAGGACTATCTGTAGCCCTATTCAGGTTGGGAGGCTTTTTTATCTTTTGAAGAATCAAATATTTAATATAATTCAAGAGATAAAGGAGGCACTTCATCCTTTTTTACTACTTCTGTTTTTGCGTTTCAAAAGCTGTACGTTCAAAACCAGCTCTTCACTTCTTCCCTCCTGACGGGTTGTTTTCCAAAGAAAATGGTGTATCAATTGGATCATTGCTGTTGTTTGCTCTACAAATTTACAGTTCTCTCCCCAGTTCATCATTCAAGTCATCATATAATGGAGGATAATGCAATATATCTTTAACATTCTGACAGCTGTTTTGTGTGATCTCTGTAAAAGAACAAGCAATCTTTCCCATTGCAGTGGTACATTGTTTATGGTTTTTTTTAAAGAATAGATGCACTTTGCTAATGGATGGATTCAGCACCGCATCTCACTTGATATAAATTGCATATGAAGAGATTTAACAGAGTTTGTACACATAGGAAACGTTCTGTGCTATGAAGGATGACTTTATAATTTGATATTGTTTCAGCTGAGTTGCTATTAATACTTGGAAAGAGACCCAGGGAAGATTTCTATTATTTGAAATAGATATCTGTTCATTTTTAAATGAATTTACAGTCAAAGACCAAATTAAATTGTTCATTGTGTGCCTTTTTTGGTTTAAAGTAAAATGAGATTTCTCCTATCACCTTCACTTCCTCTGAAATGAAAGAGATTTAAAATAAGAACAGAAGCCCCATTTCCCTAGGAAAAGTAGCCCAAAAAATAGCTGCTATTTTTTTTTATTATTGTCATTTATCCAAAGCAATTGATTTTATTAAGGATAAATCTTACAACATCACTGAGGAGAAAAGAACTTGACAATCAGCCAAAGTGTAAGGTCATTGTAAACAATAAATAACGTCTTATTTTGTTCAGGGTTCAGATGAGATCAATTCAGAGTATAAATGCTATCTCTTTCAGGACTGATCTCTTTCTTCTGAAGAAACTGTTGTAACTATGTTGTCAAGAGCCCCGGCTTCTGCATCAAGAAAAAAGTAAAAAACATGTCTGCATTACAAGGCAGGGAAAGAGCACTCAGTAACAGTGGTTGTATTTTTACAGATAACATTGACAAGACTTTTGCACAGTTTTGTTCTCAGAAAAATTAAGACATCCCTAATGCTATTAATTTGATCTTGAGAAATAGATTGTTGCAGTAGGGAAGCACATATTGCATCTTTACTTCTTCAGCTGTAATTTCATCAATATTCACCTGAAGCCAGCAAAGAGCCTTTGATCCATCGAAAGTAACCTTAGGGCCCTACTGGAAAATACCGTGAGCAAAATTGGCTGGCTTTGACTCAGATCATTGCTTTATTGATAACAGTGCTTTTATCACACTTGCAATTACAGCCTTAGCCTTTCATCTTCCTGTTATTATTTTTTCTTCTTACAAATAATTTTCCAGCTTAGGAAAAAAGGTAGGAAAAAAGATTACATGGCCTAAACAAATGAAAGTAGCTTTGGGATTCATAGATACACCCACCCCAAATATTTCAACATAATGCCCCTGGAAGGTTATTTATCATGGAATCATTTGTCATTGAAAACCCGCAATTCCATATACTTTTCTCTCCATTTGATACTGCATTTCTCTCTCACTTTTATACCCAAATATCTCAAAAACATATTAAAACAGAAGAGATGCTTACTAATGTCAGAGCTGAAATGCCAACACCATTTTATAATCAATCTTTTTTGCTATTAGTAAACTATCAATATTAATACTGACAATTTTAATTATCAATTGATATTTGATGATTGATTCTTTCTATTTGGACCCTCAAAAGAAGTCCTACTTGCCATATCTGAAATCTAGTAGAACACAGAACAAAACATGGAGCATAAGGGCAGAGGGAGAACAGCACACCAAAGTTTAAAAAGAGAGATAATTATTTCAGAAAAAGAATTAGCTAGATGCTAAAAGGAAATAGCGAGGAAGCCAACCTCATCATTCTTGGGAGCATCAGATTTAGGGGTCAGAGACTCATATTCAAAAACATTCATCCCACATCCCATCCCAGTCAATCTTACCCATGCCTAATTCTGAACAATTGAGAGCTTTGTAGACAGCAGCTAATCAATATTAGATTTTTTCCAGCTAAGGAAGACCAATATCTGGTCTTAGCATTTGGATTGGGGCACCAACCTAAACTGAGGAAAGACAATCCAAATTCCAGGGGCCACCAGATTAGATTTTCTAATTTGGAAAGTCCATTCTTGAGAATTAATGTGACCCTATACATTATACGCTAAGAGCTAATAATTTCATTCATTTTCATTTGTAGATCCTGTATAATTGCTTAACATTATAAGCAATTATACAGCATTATAGCATTATAATGCTGTATAATTGCATTATAAGCCACCCTGAGTCTCCGGAGAAGGGCGGCATATAAATCAAACTAATAAATATATAAATAAATAATCCTGGACTGGCATTCCTATTGACTAGTGAAGCATTACAATGGCTTCTCAAACAATAGTGTACTGACTATTAGCTGGAATGGGAAGTTGGTATATGTCACTATATGGATACTAAGCTGTTATTTTCTTCTTAGGGTCCCTCATGACTAGATAACTTGAGTTCTGAGCAACAGCAACTTGTACATGCAGTTTTGTATGTCCCTATATTAAAGTAGTATAACTATTCACTTTGTATGGGAGAAACTACTAACCTTTAAGATGTAGATAGGCCAAGAATTCAATTATTGTACGCATAATATTGTTATATGTCCGTGATCTTGTGGAAGTATCTGCGGGAAAAAATCAAGTATTACCGATTACAAGAGAGAATGAAGGTGAGAACACTAGATAAAAGTGGTAGTTAAGTTAACTTAGGATAAGTCTCTATGAACAAAGTTTTAATCTTGAAGCAAATGTAGGGGTTGCTTCTTGGAATTAAAAGTGGATGAAATATAAGAAAACGGGGGGGGGGTGTCCTCTGAAATTTATAATCATTAGTGAAAAGTTTTGGTTAGCTTTAACACTTTTATCTACATGTTATTTTAAAATATAAACTGTTCTGTGGGTGGAATTATTTTTATTTTATGTTTCTACTGTGTTTCCCCAAAAATAAGACCCTGTTGTTATATTTTTCTGAACCCTGAAATAAGCACCTGGCCTTATTGCCATGTGCTCAAAAGCCCGATTGGGCTTATTATCAGGGATGTCTTATTTTGGGGGAAACAGGGTACATTTTATTGGTTATATATACAGATTTTTGCTGCCTGAAAAATGCATTGCATAGACCAAGTTTTCTCAACCCTGGCAACTTTTAAGATGTGAGAGTTGAAGTTCACACATCTTAAAGTTGCCATGGTTGAGAAACACTGGTATAGACAATAGAGAGTAGATTCCCTATCTATACTCCAGGGACTTTTTTCACGCAGATTTGGAGGGCATTCAAGGTGATCAGAGGAGGAAGAAAGGAACCATGAGAGACTCACTGGGCAAGTTAGTCAATTCTCACAATGACAACAATCATATTATCTATTTAATTTTAATTTTAATTAAATACAATGAAATCTAACTTGGATTTCATTCTACTCCTAACTACTACTATCAGGGATATAGCTGCTCAGCTTAAACCTAAGGAAAATGCATGATTAATTTTGCAGGTATTACCCAATATTGCTTTCAAAACAGAAATATCACCTTGGGAAAATAAAATTATCCACTTAAATAGACTTCATCATGTTTCATTAAAACAACACTCACATAAAAGGGCAGATCTTCAAGCAGAAAAGTTGTGCATCATGATTTACGAAAGAAGGAATCAGGAGCAGCTTTTAAGACATGCTTGAGTACATAGCAGAAAGGTATTAGAAGAAGAAAAGTTACCTGTTTTTACATTTTCTTCGAGGTTTATGTCACGTTTACCAGCTAAACCATGCTTGACACTAAAAATTCTATCTATTGCATCTGTAAATAAAACAAGAGGTGAGATCAGGTTTTATTACTCTAACATTCACCAGCGTGAGAGATCTCCCCACTAGGTAAAACGATTCTGAACAAAAATGTAACACATATTTTTGATGGAATGATGCACATTGAATGAGTGGGGGGGAAACATTTCACTAACTGTAAAGCAAAATATCTTTGCTATCTGTAATAGCAAAGACCTATTGCAACATTGGCATACACCACCAGCAAAATTCAGCACAAAGTCACATTTTGGGTGTAATCATGCAGCTGTTGATATAATGAAAAGACAAGCAAGGAGTTGCCTTCCAAGTGCTGTTAGACTGAACTGCTAACATTTCTCATTCTTCACCATTTTTGGCTTGAGCAGCTAAGAATGGAAGTTCAATGGCATCTGGAAGGTCACAACTTGCTCATCTCTGGCATAATGCAAATGTTTTGATTCAGCCAAATATGGGATTAAGCCATTGCCACTAAATTAAAGAAAATCATCTCTGGTACAATAGCCACTTTATAGCCATTTGTTTGCTCTGGTTGAAAAAGGTGGACATATTTGAGTGCACATAATGTGCTGCCTTGGGTTCAGTCTGTTTACTTGAGATCATGTAGCACAGTGATTGCTTCCTTTGATTTTAAGAAACATATTAGATTTATTTTAAGAGTAAACTGCAGTTAGTTTACACAAATAACCTCCAAAAGCCATCTTACATTCCCCAGGTGGCTCTTCTCTCCCCCTTGCACTGGGCATTTCCTTGAGGAGCTGTTCAATACGACCTGAAACAGATGATGGCTATTACCTATCCTTAGAGAAAATTGAACTTGAAAAGTAGATTTCCTTTGTAAGGCATGGAGGTTTGGCCATCTTTCATCCATTTTGCCACCATTCATTCGAACCCAACATAAACAGAATAAAATATTCCAAGAAAAAAATATTTGAGTTCTGTTCTCTTAGAGAATGTATTAATCCTACCTTTCTTTTTATAAGTAATTGGCGCCCATATACCATTACATGGTTTTAAAGTAGTGTCCAGACATAATAATATAATCAAAATATTGAATAATCTCAATGTGTCTAATGTACACATCAAGTAGCAAAGTACATCTGTAAGGTGATTGCTCTCCTGAAGTAATTTTAATTAATGTATTACATATATTTGTATACCGTACCCAAAATTAGCTTCAATTGATCCAGCTGACTAGCAAGGGATACGTATTGGGACAGAACCATAGAATTCAAAAGGGCTAATTGGACTGTTAAGTCCAAACCCTACTCAGTGTAGGAATTAATTAAAAGAGCCTCCAACAGAAGGCCATCCAGCTTCTTCTTGAACATATTCAATGCCAGACATTCATAATTTTCCTTGAGAAGTGATTTTACTGTCAAACTAGGGTTCAACCAGAATCTGCTTTCCTGAAACCTTTCACAGTTATTATGTGTCCTGCCATTTAAATGATAACAGAAAAAATGACTGTTATGTGATGTCCTGCCAGATACTTTAAAAATGCTGTGTTATCATGTTGCCATTATCCCTTATTCCTTGTCAATGATAATCACACCCAATTTTCTCAATCTCTTCTCATACAACTTTATTTCCAGTCTCCAAACCTTGTCCTTGTTGTTTCCTGCACTTCTCAGGACACATTCGTTATACTGGGAAGGTAACTAATGCAGGATCATTAGTTCCTGTGATTTGGAGTCTATACTTTTATTGATGTCACCTAAAATCACAGCTGCCTTTTTAGCCACAATGAACAGTACTGACTCATATTCAGCGTGATCAATTATGTGACAAGATTTTTTTTCATGCATATTGTAACCAAAGTAGATTGATACTGACTATTGGTCATTCTTTGCCTTGCCTTGCCTTGCCTTGCCTTGCCTTGCCTTGCCTTGCCTTGCCTTGCCTTTTATTTTATTTTTTCTTAAGTGAAGAACCTTACATTTATCTCCATTCAATTTCAAACTGTAATGTTCAGTCCATGTCTCTAACCTGTAAGTACCATTTTAAAAACATTTTGTGTTTATTTATTGGTATCATAAACAACAGAGGTTGTTTTAAAAAATAATAAAAACAAAATTGCTGAGATGTCCTGTTCAATCATTCTGTCCCCCACTTGGAATTGCTTCTCAAGAAGTTTCTTTTGTTTTTGCACCTATTAAAATGGCAGGTTTTTAGACTAAAGGGAATATTCTCCCTTGCCTTTATTTTTCAATCCATATTGGATTAATTTTCTAAAGCAAATATATATTATTGGGAAGTTAGGGAAATTTATTGGGAAAACAAATAAATCCTTCCACCTGATCACACAAAACTGGAGAGAAAGTGGATAGGCTGATGTTATGTAGCCCGATTTCACGTGAATTAATGATAAGTAGCTTCTATGTATTGTACCATTTTTGTCAAAACATTTTTTGGTGTGCGCGCGTGTGTGTGTTAGGGAAATCTTATCCAAGTTCCTGTTCATAGCTTTTCTAGCAAACAGCAGCGACCACCCTCTCAGATGCAGCACTGAATGGAAAAATCACTTTTCTTCAACAATGCTGTAAACGCTTTGGAAGAATTTCCACACCATCTTTTTTGAGGCAATGTAGCATTTTCTATGCCTGTTTTTACAGGGCTGATAAGTTTAAAAGATTTTCTCAATTTCAGTCAAATGGTTTGAACTGAAGTGGGTGGTAATTAAATGGCTTGTGTGGTGTTTTGTTGCCAGGGTTGGGGGTGGAGGGCTATTATATTATTTTCTTAATTTATTATTTGACTATTTTCTTCTATTAGTTTTATTTTTTATATATGCTGTTTTTATATTCGCATAAGCTGCATTGAGTCACCATGCGCAAATAGGCAGCAATATAAAATTTCTAAATAAATTAAAAAATTATTGTGTTTTTCTTTAAATCATGCAGACCTAATTAGGTTGAAAGAAACTTGCCAAAAACTGCAACAGCTGTTTAAACTCTGTCCCAATATGGTGCCTTCCAAAGGTTTTGAATGGTTACCACTAATTTTGATGATCAGAGCTTATGGGAACAGATGTATAAACATTCATCTATGCACATAGCTGTTTACTTCTATAATAGGATGTCATTTGGATTTTTAAGAATACATAGATAAGCATATGATGTTGACACTTATGAGAAAGGCTTTGTTAAGTGTAAGTGTATAATTTTTGCTTACTGTTCTACCAAAATGTTAATTGGCCCAGTCATGGATGACAAAAGTATTTGTCATGTACTTAGCAATAACCAAGGGCAAAGCCACATAAATATCTTTTGCCAGCCCATAATAGTCACTTAAATCATTTGACTGAAATCCCTTCTTCAGTCCTACCAAGTATTATGTATTGCTTTACTTCAAACCTGTAATGTAGCCTGTGTATTACCTGACTGCTTATTCTGTTACTTGGGATATAACAGCCCTACCAATGTCTCAAATATTTGCAGGCAATCTAAAATATATGGCTCTTACTAGACAGTTGCAGAAAAGAAGGCAAATAGAAAGAAGGAGCTTGAAAATAATGAAAAACATTTTCAAAACTATAGTCTTTCTATTTATGGAATGGAACTAGAAAGTTGATCAGTATATCCAGGGAACACTGGTACATCAGATTAATGCATTGATATGGTCTGGAAGTGAAAATGGAGCTCAGATCAAATTGGTTTGTTCTTAAGAGTTCAAGTGAGGTAATGGAGCACTTGTTCCTTCAAAGTACTCAGTTGGAAATAGTTTAAACCAAGCCAGGGAAAGCTGTAACTGAAAAATTTCATAACCTCTCCCATCAAGAGCAGGGAGTGAAAACTAATATAAAACATATATATTTCTCATTTCAATTCATATGCAAATAGCTGTAGAAATTAACATTCTTCCACATTGTTTTAAATGTATGTTAAATATTTTAACTCACGTGGGCCAAGCAGATAGCCAGCACTATTCATAGTCCATCCCCTTTTCTCTTTAGCCTTACAGAAGGAAAATGCATGATTAATTTTGTACATATTACCCAATATTTCTTTTAAAACAAAAATACCAACATGGGAAAATAAAATTACCCACTTAAATGGATGTCATTTTCATTAAAATAACACCTATTTATTTGGGGGGAAATGCAATTAATCACAAATTACAGTAGTTACACAGATTTACCAGAATTTACACAGGATACTTTTTAAAACAAGCTGTACATTATAAGAGTAAATCAACTGTGTATAAGAATTCGTTTCAAAGTTATTTAGGATTTCAGAGAACTCAGAAATAAGCTCCACAGACTTGATAAGGAATTAATGACTTTCCTTGGAACAAAAGTGCTTAGGAGTTAGAGTTAAGTATTACATATGCATCTCAGTAGCAAGGATTTAATCTTAGGTCTGCTCCTGAATTTTGGCAAAAGATCTGTGTCCTTTTCATCTCAGCCCCTCTGCTCTTCTTAATTGCTTGTTTCTGCCCAATTGGACCTATCAGATCTTCGCCAGTGATTTTTCTCCCGACACTGCCACACACGCATTTAAGAGACAGCCATCCCCGTGTCTGTAATTTTAAGAGACAGCCACGACTCCTGCTTGCAATGACGTCCTGGATTTGTAAAGCGACCAGGAGGTCGAGTCGGAGCACGTGTTACGGATCTCTTGTAGTCCGCTGAAAGATGCGCGAGCAGCCGAGAACTACATTCGCTTGCTTAAGTTACTTACGGATAAAACCAGCCCAAACGTCTCTGAGAGAGCAGCACAAAAGATCAAGCCGACAAACAGGAGCCCGGGATGCCGCTGCATCTAAAAAAAAAAGAGAGACCGAAATCATTTCTTTCTTGCCCTCACTGATTCGCGACCCCCAACCCAGACAGACGAAGACCCTTCGTGGAAATGGCCCGTCCACCAGAATCCTGAGGTTTTGTGGGTGTTTTAAAGGAACTCCTGATCTTAGAAATTAGCGAATGTTCCTAACCTACAGTGGGAGTACACGAAGAAAAGAAGCGGAAGGGTGGACAAGATGGGGAACTTGAAGGAAAGTACCTTGCCCCGGAGCTAAGGGTGCCCTTGCCTGTTGAAGCAACCTGCTGGACTCGCCCCGTCGCAGCTGGGAGAAAGGAGGCCAAGGGGAAGGGATCCTTGGGCCGATCTCTCTACCGGATCTCCTCAGTCACTGCATGGCTCGGGTGCCAGCCCAGAGATGAGCTCTGCGGATGGACGCCACCGGGCAGCGCCAGCCAAGGAGATCGCAGCGGAGATCAAGCCTGCTTCTCCTCAGCTATTTATGAGCTGCGGTTCAACATCATTACTGGCGCGCCTCGTCACTCGCCTCGGGGGGATCAGGAGACGCCCACACTCCATGACCGTTTCCCCGCGGCAAGGCAATGCATTAGGAAGGGCAAAAAAAAAAGAGACGGCAACTTAATTAGAGGCGTTTGGAGCCTGCAGATGGCGCGCAGCTCGGCCAATTACCTTTCATTACGCCCGGGCTGGTCCCCTCGACGAGAAGGCCGCGGCTGCAGACGCGCCTCGATGCTTCTTCCTATTCAACTTCAGAAGTTCTTTGTTGCTTGTTCGCGAAGGAGGGAATAGCTCTGCCTTGTCGGGGAGCTGACTGAAATTCGAGGGGGAAGAAGGTCTTTGTATTTCCATTATGGCTATTATACCCATCACATTCACAGGTCTTCCAATTACAGGTTTCCTGGCCTTTTTCTCATCTCTCTCCGTCCTAGCGAGGAAACAAGTTTCACCTATGGAATTCCTTTTTTCTGCTTCAACGCAGTTTCCTCTCTTGGCTTTCTGCCTACCGGTTTTCTGTTCTTTAGATAAAGCTTGCTTTGTCCCCATAACCTTGCTGGTGCACCCAAGAGAGGCTGTTGTGAAGGCAAAGGTGATATAACAAATAAAAGCGCAGCCATTTGAGTTAAGCTCCCACAATTAGCCAAGTTATTTTGACTTCTGAGGCAGAAAATCCTCAAGCACTCCCGCCCTATCCATAGCAGTAAAAATACAACGATGCATTCAATAGTGAAGGATTCCTTGCCCTTCTACAGCAGTCCCACTTATTGTTGGTCTCCCTAATGGTAGGGCAGGCGCTGCTTCTAGACTCATTTTCTCTGGAGCAATAGTACTGCAATAAAGGACTTCTTTTCCTGTTTCAAAATCCAAAGTCTACCGGACTGAATGGCTCAAAAGGTTTATCATGACTTTTAATCAGGGAGGCATGGAAGAACCAAGAAACGTTTAAATCGAAACGAAGCTGTGATATCTGCATTTTCAAGAGCTTCAGAATGAAGATACAGTAGATTGAAATGCAGATGGCATTTTAAATACAGGAAGTCCTCAACTTACAACAGTTTATTTAGTGACTGTTCAAAGTTACAATGGCACTGAAAAAAGTGACTTGTGACCTTTTTCTCAGTTGTAAAGTTCTAAAAATCTACCATATTGACACTACATGCAACACATAATTGCACTTTCACAGTAGTTTACACATCAACATTTTCACCAGTAAATTATTCAGTTTAAATGATCAAATGACAAATATATTTGCCATTAAATACTGCAGAGGTAAGAGCATGACATCAGACAAAAAAGGAAGCGTTTTGGTGGCTGAGTCTTTTTAGTTGTGTATATTTGGAGCTGTATACAAACAGCTGGAGTATAAAAGCTGAGGCTACAGTAGAGTGTCCAAGATTGGTCAAGAACTGGTGTCTACATTTTTTAAAGATGTGATGACATTTATGTTAATATCTACATGTAATAAAAGAATTTTATATCAACACATAACAAAAAGACTGTGAGTAATAAATGCAATGGGCACAATTATTTAGAAATCAGGAGTCCATGGACTTGGTTAGGAAACTAAATGTACATGTATATTATTTTTGCAAACTTCAATACTAATTTTTAAGGTAATTGTTAGTTAATGAAACCTATTTTGTTAAGAAGTGGGAAAGGATGGGGTCATTGAAGGGCCAAGAACATAAAGTATCATAATATTTGTCATCATTACTCATTGGAGTACCCTGTTTTCCCCAAAATAAGACATCCCCTGATAATAAGCCCAATCGGGCTTTTGAGCTCATGGCAATAAGGCCAAGTGCTTATTTCAGGGTTCAAAAAAATATAAGACAGGGTTTTATTTTCGGGGAAACACGGTAATTTTGTTTATCCTGACTACAGGGGGGTACAGTGCTTTTAAACCAATAGTTTGAACTTGGATGATTTATGCATTTATTTCTCAAATCTTTGGTAAAATAACTGGTGTTTATCAGGTGAGTAGACAGTGAAACCTTTTTTATTATTAAAGATTCAGCCCAGCAGTTTTCTACTTAATTTTTTTGACTCTCCTCTTTTCTCCTTTTATCTCAACTAGATTGTCAGGCAGAGTTAAATCATTTTCTTCTCTACTTAGATGCACATTGTTCTTTCAGTTCTGCTTGTCAATCTTATTAATCCTTTTTTATTTTCAGTACTGACATGTCTAGTTGTGCAGGCAGGATAATTCACAGTGAGTATTATGGCTGCACTTTTATGTTAGCATTCAAATGAGTCCATTGTCCAAATCAAATTGCAGTATAATATTGTGGGTTGACTCTCTAATACATTTACTTCTTACTATTCCTCAGCATGAAGAATAACTTGAAGTTTTTAAACTTATCCTAAAATCACATCACAGAAGTTGATTCATCTTTCAGTTAAAACTTGTGTAGGAATGCATGATAGAATGCCCCAACTTTGACCTCTGTCCTTTTGGAAAGTAATCTTTCTGACTGCTCTGGACAATGATCTATGTTTCCTTTCTTTCATCTCCAAACTTTGTCTGATTCTGAAGAAAATAACAGAATAAAGGAGTTGAAAGGGACCTTAGAGATCTAGTCTCATGATAGTGAACCTGTGGCATGCGTGCCACAAATGGCAATTAGTGCCCTCTCTGTGGGCATGCGAGCCATCGCCCCAGTTCAGCTCTGCTGCACATGCGCACGCGCCTCCCACCAGCCAACTGGTCTTCAGGTCTCTGTTGCGCATACACTGGTGATGGGCGTGCGGGGGGCATTCGCGCATGCATGGGGCGGGATGCATGCATGAAGGCTGTGCACGCATTGCATTTTGGGGGTTCATTGCATTCACACACGCACACACACACTTTGGGCACTCAGTCCAGAAAGGATTAGCCATCACTGTATCTAGTCCAACTTCCTGCTCAAGCAGGAAACCCTGTACCATTTCAGACAAATTGTTATCCAATCTCTTCTTAAAAATCTCCAGTGTTGTAGCATCCACAATTTCTGGAGGAAAGTCATTCCACTGATTAATTGTCCTAACTGTCAGGAAATTTCTCTTTAGTTCTAGGTTGATTTTCTCCTTGATTAGTTTCCATCCTTTGCTTCTTGTCCTGCCTTCAGGTGCTTTGGAGAATAGGTCGACTCTGAATGAAGGACATTTTCCATTTAGGTAGGATCAAGTGGATACTTCTTGCTGAAAGAAGGTGGTGAGGAAATATTTTTTCCTGAAGACCAAAAAGGAGCATGATTTCTGAGAGGCTACTGCAATGTACTGGTGCTATTATAGAGAAGCAGTGCTTTCTAAGTTAAAAGTCCTCCCCCCATCTATCAAAAAGGACAGCAAGTACTGTTTCTGCCTGAAAGATCTAATGGGCAGGCTAATTCCATTGGAAGAAGGTGGTATTACCCATGCTCAGGTGCCTATATAGATAGATCGATAGATTGATAAATTGATATCTCAACTTTTCTAGTATCTTCAGTAACTTTCCCAAACTTTGCTGGCTCCAATATAAAGTCAGAAAATAAAAAGCAAGAGAAATAGAGAACATTTGCCTCTTTCATTTGATGTGCTTCTAATAATTTATTAAGTGTTTACAATTCTTATATTAAAATTCAGAGTGTTTTTACAAGTATTGAAATAAAAAATACTGAAGTCAGTGAGATTACTCCCAGTATCTACATCTAAGAGTGTAATCGTCCTGAAAACAGTGAGATTTTTAAAATGATTTGTTTTGAATTTCTATGTTAGTTTCTAATGGAAAAATAGAATATAATTTTCTGCCCCCCCACCCCCGGGCAGTGCAACTGTGAAGACTTCCCTAGGGAAATGGTGACGTGTATTTTCACAATGAGCTCTTGTACATCAAAAATTTATCATAATAAAATGCCTCCTGCATTTCTGTTTTGTTCTATGTGTTTATTGCTTTCTTATAAGAAAGACGCAAAGAAATTTGAGATTCCATCTCAAATACTGGCAAGTTTTATGGGGGCTACTTTATGTGCCATCTCCTTAATATAATAATAATTAGAGTCAAGCTTTTTCTCTGCTCTAGCTATGTTCAGTTCTGAAATATTAATAGAAATGCTAACTTTCAGTTGCAGAAATTCCCAGGCTAACCAAACAAGGGACAAGGATAACATTAAATTCAAAGTAGTTTTAAAGCAAAAAAGTAGAAATATTATACTATACACTAGATTAAAACCAAACTAAAAAGTACTCAATAGGTCCTTGATCATAAATCAAATTTAGGGCCATGTACATTTACTGGCCTTGCACAAATGCCAAGACAATTATCAAGTAATAGCAAACTTGGAGAGAAGCTTCTGAATTATCAGATATGAACAATCAGATGCACATATGAAGAGTTCAATTAACTACTTTATTGTTCATGCCTAGAATAAATGAATCTTCTCAGACTGGTAGTTTGCACCTGGGACAGACTAGATAAAGTTCAACAGCATACAAGGGGGGCTGGACTTTGCCTTCTTGTGCTTATGTAGGGATTCCAGATAAATTCCCTGTCTCTTTCCAATATGAATACTGTGGGGCTATAATAGCTGGGCAAAATTATAGTAAGGAAGTGATTATGTAACAGCCGTGGTAGTACAGTGGACTAAAACACACTTATTAACATCTGCTGCTTGCAATTACTGCAAGTTCAAATCTCACCAGGCTCAAGGTCGACTCAGCCTTCCATCC
>JANHZT010009936.1:4319-17045 GCA_032468215.1 Stegonotus admiraltiensis | reverse complement strand
TTGCCACTCTCGAATTGGCCTTTTTAGTCACACTAGATGTTGTTTTAGGACCTCTTTCCAGAGCACGATACCATAGTCTTTTGAGACTGAAGAATACCAATGTTAGTGTTAGCAAGCCTTTTAAAATCTTCAAATCCCCTCCAAGCTCCTGACGTCCTAACTAACCATTGTATACTCGGCCAGCAATGTGGCAATCCAAGATGTGCAATTTATATTCCAATGGAAATCTCACTGGCATAGGTGATGATTCTTCCTGTTTCTACTCATGAGAACAGGAAGGATGGTTTATAGTAGGCGTCTCCAAACTTGGCAACTTGTGGATTTTCAGAATTCCCTAGCCAGCGTGTGGAAGTCCAGTTGAACTCCACAAATCTTAAAAAGTTGCCAAATTTGGAGACTCCTGGCTTACAGCATACACTCATGGGAGGACAGGTTTTAAAAAAGCCAGGATGGGACAGGTTTTTAAAAAGACAACTTTTTTAAAAGCCACCAGTCTCTTGGCCTTTTTTGTCCTCTCCCCTTTACACACAGTTTGATTTCACACACATAATGCAAAGCCAAACTCTGCCTTATTTATGGCATGGCATGTACGAACCCCATAAATTGTAGTCTGGAGGTTGTCTCCATTTGAGATGCTGGACACAAGCTGGAGTATGCTTTTACATTTATGTACCACTAGTGAGTTTTCCAGAGGAATCCTGAGTTAAGTTCAAGTTAAGGCAGACCCATAAGAGATGAGTCTGTTCTTCATAAATTATCAGCGTAGAGTCTTAAAAACATTGATGAAAATCCCAGAAGTTTTGAATATTATTCTGAATTGGGGACAGATTTGGTTATACCACTGAGGAACATTAACTAATGCAATAATGAGGTCCTAACTCTGAAGTTATGCTCCACTTGGCAAAGGATTCCATACTAAACTGGCATATTAAGGTGAAAACATCAGGCAACAGGAAAGCTTTCTCTGCCATTCTAGAAAGCCACTGTCATCAAAGCCATTAGAACAGGCAAAGCTGATTGAGCTTCAGTGAGCAAAGTTTGGTGTAAGGCAATGTACCATAATATTCAGCGTAGTAATGCAATTTTGTTCCCCACTGCAAAAAAATCACTCCTGAAAGCTGGCAGATATTTTAAGTATTTGCAGTATATTTTTCTGGCATTCAACATAGTTTATTAACTCAGCAATCTTACAAATTAAGGCAAGAGGATTATTCCCTTGTGGTGGGATAAATGAAGGGAACTGAAGCTGAGAGAAGGGCCTTCAAACTCAATATTTAATTGAGGGAGATTTTGCTTCAGCTCATCTGACACAAAGTCAGGAAAATTCACAATCCCTCTTAGAATGAAATAAATAATGTATTTAGTTAGGATAAGCCATCAATTTAATTTGCTGTAAACTCTAAAACGGGACATAAATGATGCAACCCATTATAAATAAAGACAACAAATCAGGAAGGATCATAGTTTGTGTATGTGACAGCGAATGAATGTGAATTGGATTTTTACAAAAGGGCAAGAGATAATTCCATTTAACACAGCAATGCTAAAAGAAAATAGAGCTAACCAGTTATTTCACTATGTGCTCAGACAAAAATTAGTGCATCTAAGTAAAAGAAAGACATTCTGTACAAAACGAATACATCTTTTTTTTTTTACATTCTAGTGAGGCACATGAAATACAAACTTAGTTCTATTTTATATATACACATTTACAGTAGATTGTTCGGGCAGAGATGGCAAAATAAAGATCGGATAAAAATAAAAGACTTCGAACATATAAAACCTGTGGCCAATAGCATGAATTTCAATAGACATGAATTCTGTACACAGTCAAGTAGAAGGCACAAAAATACTAAAATCATGCAAAATATTTTTTTAAAAAAAAAATCCAATCCTTACACATAACTACATTCTGTGCAGTAAAGCGAAACTACAATAGTGGTTCCCACAATAAAAAAATACAGCAATTCTCAATTTCTATCAGTACCAAAACACATTGGAAATTGAACATAGCTACTGCCTTGTAACATACAGATCAAAGATGCTTATTTTTTTCCCCCTGCTCTGCTCATCTTGAAAGACCAGCTCACTAATTTCATAAGTTGGGGTGAGCAATGATAAATCTGAACTGAGGATTTGCGTAATTATAGCTCTGGTCTTTAATAGTGAAGTGTTCCAATCTTTTCCTCTTGTCATCTTACTTATGTACATGCATGGGCATTCTGAACAGCCCCTATCTGTAATTCTGAGGTGCTGACATGCCACTTCAGAAGTACAAGGATAACACTGGATTAATTTTCAAAAAAATGAACACTAAGATCAGAAAGCAGAAGGGGAACAAAACACTCTTGTTTTTCCTATCGTCAACAAGGGGAATCTTGGGTTCCAGGGAAGCTATATCTTTTTTTTTCTTGCCAGGAATACAATCACTGCCTAAGGAAAGTCAACTTGATCCTGTTTATCAGCCAAAGAGGGAGTTGCTATAAGGGCCTCACTTTGCCAGAAACAAAACTCAGGTACAGGTGACCATTGCTTTAGGAATGCAGAAAAAGGAAGAATATGTGCAGTCAGTTCTTTGTCCTAAAGGAAGACGAGCCACCAATGCTATTTAAGCCAAAATATCAGAAGCAGCTCAGATTTATAACCTACAACTTCGTTTTAGCCTCTCTTTATTTCCTTTCTCCTCATATCCCATAACTCAAAAGCCAGATAATAATTGTCAAGGCTTCTATCATTATTTGAAAGCTAAAATTCAGAATCTGAGTTTTGGAATTCAGACTGACTGATCAATTCTTAAAATTAAACGTATTTTGATAACATTTTTCACTGAGAGATTTAAGCTTGTGCCCTTGTATATAGACTACTGGATAGGAAATTTCTAGTTCATTAGTTACTGAGATGAATGATGCTTTCCTAAAATTCACAATTTTAAATAATGGATACAGGACTAAATCTCCCATATCATAGAATTCAAAGTAGAGCAGTTCAAATGTATCCTGTCCAATGTAAGATACAACTGTATTCATGATTTCAATGAAAAGAAAATCAAATCTACAACTTTAGTGTAAGATCCATGGTCGTCAGGATGTCTTAAATCCTACTAAAAGTTGTGAAAATTACTGTTTTAACCTCAGGAAATTGTTGCCCAGTGAACTCTTGTTGCCTTTAGAGAAGCAGTTGTTCTTTTTTGCTTTCACAGAATACAAACTGGATTGAAGGCGCTCCAACAACTACAAGTAGGGACGAGAACCAATAAGGGAGACTGAGAACCAAGTGTCTCAGTTTCAACCAGCTGTTCCTCAACCTTAGCAGAATTTTGAAGTTCTATTAAAGCCGCTGGATCAGGTGAAAGCACACTATTTGTTCCAACTATGTTTGGATTGTTACACCAGTGCCTTGCCCCATTGCATAAATACACAAGAAATCCTGGCTCAATAGACAAGCATATACTAATGTACTTTAATCTAAGCAAGCATAAAAGCGTTCTGACAGTGTGATGAGAAATTATGTTGAGAAAATGAACTATTGGTAGATTCCCATTAATAAATCCCATTTGCTAAAAGTGACTCCTATCTATTTAGCAGCCTCTCATATTCAGGTTTGCACATGGATTAGGTTACAACATGCACCTTGCACTGGTGATCTACAGAAGCTGACAAATTATTTTGCTCAACAGACAGCAACAGAAATTTACTTAAGGAACCACTGCAAATAAAACCTTGTGTTCTTTTGAGCGTAGAATGAGAACTACTGTTTGAAACATAACATTGATCATGTCTCCCTACTGATTAACCTCTAAAATATGTGGACTTCCAAAATTCTTAGCAGCTGAAATCTTTAAAAAAAAACCCACTTCCAGTGATGAAGATCCTGCAATTCACTGGGAACATCTGTAAACTTTAAAATTAGGCCACTTTTCCTAGCAAACAAGTTTTGCGCCTACAGATTAAACCCAATTTTAACTAGCAACACTCCTTTTCGTGTCCTGCATGGCAATCTTTTTTTGTATAGTACAAATGTATCCATACCTATTCAGAAAGTGACTTTCTCTCAGCTAGACGCCTATCAGTTATCCACCCTGCTTCCATTTTCCACTACTAAAGACACCCAACTCCTGCAGCCTTGGTTCAGAGGCATGTAAATGGACCTGTCTCAAAAGGTCCCATCATATTCAACCATAAGTAAACAGTTACCCTCTGTTAATGTGCTATGGCCCCTCCTTTTTGGCCTTATTACTGCATTATAACACGTTGTACTGCTGGCCAAACATGTTCATCAGAAGAGCCTTTTTCAACAGCTCCTGATCTAAAGTCAAGCTGGAAAACGTTAGCATTTGTAGAAACTTATGTCCCGGTACATGAATTCTAAATAAGCTATGCTGACAAGCAGGCCTCAGGTATCTGCATTTATTTCTCACAACCTGTTGTGCTAAAGCAAAGGCAGTCATATAAATACAAACAAACAACTGGCTAAAGGAATTGTTGGTTCTTAGAAACATCACCAAAACATTGCTTCAGAATTCCTATGGATCAATGAAAAAAGAAGAAAGCAAATGGACACAAAGATGTGTGGATTGAGGTTTGGTAGCAGAGGATTTAATGCAGTCCTCTGATTTATAAGGGAATCGGATTATCTAATCCAGCCGTTCTTGACTTGGTGCTTTCTGGAAGGACTGGATGATAGTTTACCGTGAGATGCACCATTGACCTAAGAGGCACCACATTGGGAAGGTTTCTCTCCCTCAATGCTTGCTAATCCAAACCAATTTAATCATCTGCAAGCAAGACTGCCTTTCTGCCACCTCTTGGAAACCACTTCACTCTCCTCAGTCAGAAGTATTCCTGTGCTTCATATGAAACCCTTCCTTCAGTTTCTATCCATTCACCTCTTCACCTCCTAACTCCTGGAGATTTCCCTCTGTCTCTCTCTCAGAACTTCTCCCCCTCAATCTTCTCCAAAGTCAACATGCCCAATTCTTTCAGCTTTCAAGAACTTTCAGATACATTTTGCCTTCCTGCCCCAAGTCATCAACTCCTCTCTCTCACCATTTAAAATATCAGCAGGGATAAACCAAAAACAAGCTGGAGTAAGTAGCCTTAACCTCGCTCTTGAAAGGCAACCTGTAAAAACATAAATTCTCCAGAAGTCTGTAGTTGTTACATAAAGTATCAACCTCCCTTCCCAAGCAGAGAAAGGACGCGTTGCTGGGGTGGATATTGTAGAAAAGCGGGGGAATGTGGTTCCTTCAGGAGCAGGATTCCTTCCAGCCTATGCAAGGCATTGGAAAATCCTGACTGGGAAAAGAATTCAGGATTCTCCTGTATTTGATTGTGACTTGACTACCTAAAAAAGGAGGTAGTCATGCACTGGATTCAGTTTCATTCCCACCAAATGCAGAAGGTCAAAAGCAAAGGAGGCATTAGAAGAAGTTGAGATGTTGAGTAAAAAGTAATGGCTGGCTCTAGCAAATATCACCTCTCATTAACTATTAGCGCTCTTGCTACTAACTTTACTCAGGACACCGCAAGGAGAAAAAAAAAGACAGCTTAATTTGAAAGTGGAAATGTGCTTATGAAAGAAATCAATACATATGAACCAATAGAGTTTTTTATCTATTACACAGAGCATGCAGTTCCCTTTCACGTGTGATGGGAAAGGCAATCTTGGGACTTCCTAGGTATTTTTAAGACTACAGATCACATCATACTTGGACACCACCTATACTGAACAGGGCTTATGGAACTGTAATGGAAATATCCAGGGAAGATATCTTGCACCAACCTTTGGTGTGGGAAGACCATGAAGCCTGCACACAAGTCATTACCGAATAACACACTCGTCTTCTCTCACATGCATGTGACTGCACATATTCATGCACCAGAATTGTTACTGCAATGCACATAAAGCCTGGGTTTTTTTTGTCTTTGTTTAATCAAAACACATCTCAGACAGGAATGGAAAAATCTTTAAGTGAAAAGACAAAACTCATTCCCGCCATGGTCCCTGCACAAGCCTTCACTTAACTTTATAGATTTCCTTAGAGCATGCCTGGGTAGTGATATATAAAACGTCATGAGGATTTGCTCTGAAAACGAATGCTTATGTTACAGAAGCAAAATTGAAAAGAAAAAGGGAGGCGAGGAGGTGGAGGTGGAGGAGGAGGAGGAGGTGGTGGTGGAGGAAGAGGTGGTGGTGATGATGATAGCAAGGGAAAGAGACATGAACAGCCTGAATCAATGTGAGAATATTTATTGATGGCACAAAGTGAGCTGAGAGTTTTCCTGTAACTGCAGGAAGCTGTGATGCTCGATGAACAGTCATTTCTGGCTTTTCTGTGCTAATCACCCCCAGTGAAGTAGGCAAAACTTTTCAGTGAAACTCCAAAATTGCATCAAATAAATATTAGCATGTATAAACAAACACTTTTTTCCTAAACCTGTAAAAAAGCAATTTAAAATGTTGCCTTGTCTCTAAGAACAGGGGCAGTGTCACCCACGAAATGCGTAAAAAAAGCCCAAACTTTCTCCATTTCTTAACTGCTTTATTAGCAGAGGGTGCTTTTGCAAATGCTGCCATGAAGCAATATAAAACAAAGTGATTTAAAAACAATTGGCTTCTATTTATTATGGTGGCAGCCCCGAGTTCTCATCAATGAACAAACCCTTTGTGTGGAACCAAATAGCTCTCTGCAAATACCACTTTTTAATGCTGTTGCTGAAGCTGAAAGACGTCTGGGACTGTTTTGTAGCCCCAATGCATCTCACATTTACGATTCTGGGTCTCCCACCACTTGGTCCTTGGTGATCTTGCGATAAAACCCAAAGCCAGAAAAAGCACCTCGGGAATAGTCTGATAAATTCAAGAAAATATGGAAGCCCAGGACTCACAGTTTTCTTGGGTACCCCAGATTCCCCTGGAATACAACAGACTGGTCACCACCCCAAAGGATTCATAGCCAATTGGGTTTGAGATGTAGAAATTTCTTTTTGATTAAAACAGCCCAGGTTCAAGCAGAAACTTGTCAATTTTCTGGAATACCCACTTTGCATCATACATACATTCCGATCCAAGGAGAGGACTTCAGAAGCATAACTCAGGCAAAGTTAAAACAACACAGCCAGCAGCACCAGTGAGAATTCAACCTGATAATACAAGATATTTCCGAGATGATGACAGGGAGGCAATTCATAAGACATAAACACTCAGTATTGTTTGTAGGCTAGGAAAAGGCCTGGCACAAGTTAGTTTCCATCGTGTTTTATCTTTTCATCTAGAGGTAGTATCATTTTTTTTTCTGTCCAGTATCTTAAAACAGTGCAAAATCCAGTTTTGTGATTTTTCAATTATAATCCCTAGCATCCCCACAAAGAAAGGGCATGGAAAATGGATCGATGCAAATTATGAGTCACAAAATATACTAAGCTCATATAAACACGCCCTGTGTATCCACACAAGTTTTTTTCTATTTATATATATATAATATATATATACGTGTGTGTGTTTGTATTTTGTATGTTGTGTGTATTGAGAGAGTTATATATATGTATATATTTATAAGTTCATATACATAGCAAATAGAGATACTTGAATCTAAAGGCATCCTATCTGCCCATCTCCCTTCCCACCCCAATCTTCAATTTTTTATTTCCAGGATGGATGGATTGTGGTCTAAGATGGCCAGGATGATCTTGTCCATATACTGGCGCAATCTGTAGTTGATCTCTTCCTGTTCTTTGAGGGCTTCCATGAGCTGAAATGAAAAAGAATTAAGATTAAGAAATCCTCTGGGGTCAAAGCTACTCCCAAGAGCCTCTGCGTCCTTTGTACCAGAGTACTCCTGAATTTCAAAAGTTTTTTTCAGCATATTTTTCCTTCCAGAATATTTTAATGGTGATTCATTTGGATGGATGGAAAGTGGCTATTTCTTCGCCCCTGTTCTACAAATTGTTGAAACCACAATGAATTCAACACTATGTTTTCCAACAGAAGCATCGCCCTATTCCTTTGCCTCAGTTAATTTACGCTCTTTTATGCAGAAACTCATTGGAAGCCACTGAGAATCAATTTATATTTTTGGTATGAGTCTCAATTCTTGGGCATATGAGAGGGATACAGTCATCTGTCTTCTCAAGGGGGAAAACCACCCTAATGTCCTTTAGATCTTTTGGACAACTCCTAGAATCTTGCCACTGGCCACTACCTTTGAACTATTAGGGGTTGGTGCACACATTTATTAAGGTGGAAGTTGTGGCTAGGAGGGCCTTTGCTCACTTTGCCTTGTGTGACAGTTGCACCCATACCTAGATCTGCAGAGCCTGCTTACAGTCACTCTTGGCCTAGTCATTTCTAGATTGAACTACTGCAATTGTCTTTGAAGTATGCCTTAGCTTCAGTTGGTACAGAATGCAGGAGTGCAGCAGTTATATGCATTCCTAGAGCAGCATATACTGGTATTGCACCTCGGCTCCACAAGCTGCATTGGTTACCAGGAGCTTATCAGCATGCTCAACCTGGGCTCTGCTCCTCTCCAAGATCTCACCTATAATTCCTGTCGGTCACCTAGCTCAGCACACTGGGTAACAACTAAGGCAGAGTTAAAAATAAGCCTGACTCATGCCAAGGACCATTCACTTCTTTTTAAAATGAGAAACTTACATTTGATAACATTGCTTTCCATGCTCCCAGAATAGCTAAGACAAACACTATTCATGCTCTGCAAATACACAGTTGCCCAGTTACATCTTCACACTACAGTATTTGAAATCTCACAATCTTTGCTCAAGATTTACTTGCCCCAGATTTTTTTTTAAACAAAGGCACCCAGAATAACTTCCTGAATGTGTGATGGGGTTGCTGCACAAAGGACAGAAAACTAAATCAAAATTCTGTGAGCCAAATCAATTGAGACTGGAAATGAAATAGTAGAAAGAAAGAAAAAAGGGGGAGACAGGTTGAAGGGAAGGCAGGATAACAGAACCCGATGGTATCTAATTCTAGATTGTTGCATTTTTGTATCTCTTTGCTGCCACCCAGTGGTCATACAGATTTCTGCAGCCCAGGTCTGGTAGCCCTAAGATTCAGGAAACTCTCCTGAACAATTCCTGTAGTGGTGCACAGAAACAATTTTCAATGAAAAATAAGTTTGGTTGTATAATAGTATGACACAAGAGAAATAAAATAAAATGTCGAGAATTTTAGCCAATTCTGATGCCTTAGCTTAGTGCCTCTATATTTTATTTATTTTTATTTATTTATTAAATTTGTATACCGCCCTTCTCCCGATTCAACCTGATCATCTGCTGATGTCATCCCAGCTAAACCGAAATAAAATATCCCAAAGCAAATGAAGCACTTCTAAACCATGATTTTCAAATGTCAAGAGTTCCCCACCAAGTTAGTTTTTTGCCAAGTTAATTGCTGAGAGATATTTTTACCAGCCCAGTCATTTAACTAGCTGCACAGAGATTGCTACTGGTCTCTTTACCTCATCCCTGGAGGCAGAGTCAATCTCAGCTGCCAGTGACTGGGCTTTTGTCTGAGTTGCGAAAAGGTTCTTAGCTTCATAAAGGCTGAGGCTAAGGATTTGCCCATTGAGGTCATCGTTCTGGTCATGGAGTTTTTGATTCTCCTGTCGAGAGAGGAAGGAAAGAATTAAGTGATTAAGGCACCTGGTTACAGTGAGTTCTAGTCCTACCTTAGGCACAAAGCTAGTTGGATAATCTTGGGCCGGTCCCTCTCTGGGTCTACGACAACTCACCACAGCCAACTCATCATGGCCAACTTGCCATGGCCAACTCGCCACGGGACAATTTGCCATGGCAAACTCACCGCGGGATGAGAGTTACACTAATATCGAAGGAATGGTGGGATGAAAACATTAAAGAAAGGATGCCAAAGGAGGGACAAAATGAAATGTAAATGACAAAACTAAAAATAGTTTTTAAAAATGATTTTAAATAATTAAATCGAATTGTTGAATTGTCCTGCTGCGAGCTGTCCTGTGGTGAATTGGCCCTAGTGAGTTGGCCATGACGAATTGGCCATGGCGAGTTGTCCCATTCCGCCCTCTCTTTCAAACTTAAAAAGCAGGCAAGCACAAATTACTTCTAAAATCTTGCCAAGAAAGCTACAGGACCTGTTCAAGCAGTCGCTGGGACTGGAAGACTGACTTGAAGGCATTTGCACAGACACACACATACAAAAGGCAAACAAGGAGCCATTCGCTTAGCACCTTAAGGATACTTCAGATGAACATTTGCTAATTTCCCTTCTCCGCCCCCCCCCCGCCCCCTCCAAGCTCTACAACTACAAATATCACCTCCTATTTCAGAAAGGAGGTCTATGCAAGTTCTTCTGAAAAGGAAGTCTATATGTAGGTTCCTCACCTCTTTCAAGGAAACTAACTGCTGAGTTTACCAGATTATCTATTGCTGCGGGAAAAAGAGTACCGTATTTTTCAGACTATAAGATGCACCGGTGTATAAGACCCACCAAGATTTCGAAGAGGTAAGTAAGAAAAAAAAGGTTTTGCCCGGTCCCCAGGAGTACTCTGCAGGCCTCCCAAACCCTCTGCGCACCCTGTTTTTTTTGCAAAAATTGGTTCATTTTTTTGCCTACTTTTGCAAAAAAAAATGGCACACAGACCTCCCCAGCCCCCAGGAGCACTCTGCAGGCCTCCCAAACCCTCTGCACACCCTGTTTTTGCGAAAAACAGGCCCATTTTTCACAAATATGGGACGAGCGGGGCAGGGCTTCGGGAAGCAAAAAATGGCTGTATTCAGTGTATAAGACGCACCAACATTTCCACCCTCTTTTAGGGGGGAAAAAGTGTGTCTTATACTCCAAAAAATATGGTAGTTGTTTGCATTCAGGGTGACATGTAATACCAACTTTTCCCCAAATAACCACTCCTGCTCCTGTTACTCTGAGCAAGAAAGGAGAAATAAGGGAAAACTGACAATCATCTCTAATAAGGGGTGTTTTTTGGGGGTGGGGGAGGACTTGATTTGAAACTTTGCTACAGGAGGCGGGTGATCCTTTTCAATTTCAGTAATGTTCTGCGTTGTTTTTCAATCAAATCGGCAGAACCAGGATTTTAAACAGAAAATGTAAAACAGGTTTCCCACATCCAGTCCCATGGCTTTTGTGTAGGCCCTCCGTGGTTTCATTAAGGTGAAATAAAGTGCACCTAAAAGCTATTCTATTTGGCAACCACAAAATGCAGTTGCAAGCTCAGTCATTTCATGGCCATGCGGGACAATAAAAATAGAGGAGCTGCAAGCTTATAAGCAGAAAAGAGGTGGAAAAACTGTGCCCTGATAGAAGTTGTTGAGGGACGACTCCCCACGACCCCAGGTAAATGTTATGGTCAGGTCTGAGCCATAGCCTTGTGAATGCTAAAATCCACACGCTGAAAACTTTGGCCAAAAAGGAGGCATTTGTAATTGCAGACCATCCAAAGCTCAGGGGGGAGTTGAGACATCCTTTGGCTTCCTACTGCTTAGCTGCTTTGGAGAGAGAAGGTCCGTTGTGCTCCCTCCTTCTCCAGCTGTAGCTCACCTGTTTTAGACGTTTAATTTCATGTTCCATTTCCACTTCTCTCGTTTTAGCGTTGAATTCACTCAAGCTGGAAGAGCTTCTTCCTCGACCGGGACGCTCACAGTCAAGCTTGTACAACTGAAGGTGTTCCAGCTCCTTTCTCAGATCCTCAATGAGCTGCAGAAAAAAGCAGGGCATAAGGGACCATTGTGGCTAGGGTAATCTGGGGCACAAAACCAATTCTGGCCCTCTGATTAAAACTAAGACCTAATTGTAGGAACATGAAGAGCGTAGGGATGTGTTCTTGGCTTCACTGCTGACCTTTTGTTGAGATACAAGTAACCCTCGACTTACAACCGTTCCTTTAGTGACCATTCAAAGTTACAACGGCACTGAAAAAAGTGACCTGACTGTTGCTCATACTTACAACCATTGCAGCTTCCCCCATGGTCACGTGATCAAAATTCGGATGTTTGGCGACTGACTCATTTTGATGCAGTGTCCTGGGGTCAACCTTCTATGACATGCAAAGTCAACTGAGGAAGCCAGATTGACTTAACAACTGTGTTACTAACTTAACTGCAGTGATTCACTTAACAACTGTGGCAAGAAAGGTCGGGACAAAACTCACTTAACAACTGTCTCACTTAGCAACAGAAATTTGGGGCTCAGTTGTGGTTGTAAGTCGAGGACTACCCGTACTAGTTATGACGGTACCTGAACCAAAATTGAAATGGTTGTTCCTATGATGGCAATCTTTTGTTCAGGCTATTGAAATGATTTGGAAAATTCAGTTAGTTCAAAACGGGGTACAGCTAGCTTGCTTACAGAGACTAGTTGAATGAGTACCATGGCGCTGGCTGTCAGTCTACTTCCAGACCTTGTATAATCTATTCCTATTAACCTTTAAACCCCTAACTGACTTATTGAAGTAGATGTTCTGGCTTTAAGTCATTTAAAGGTTTATAGGTTAACATAATCCAGGTTATCCATCTGGAGCCTGGATTTTCTCCTGAGGCCTTTCTTCAGCTTCCTATATTTATTTATTTATTTATTTATTTATTTATTTATTTATTTATTTATTTGATTTCTATGCCGCCATTCTCCCATCGGACTCAGGGCGGTGTACAATGAGAAAAAGGAAGCAAAATAAAATTATAATCAATGTACAGATATATAATCACTATT
>JANHZT010009935.1:21025-34609 GCA_032468215.1 Stegonotus admiraltiensis | reverse complement strand
ATTTAAAAATATTCAAAAATCATGTGGGGGGGGGGGGAATGTAGGTAATTACAATTTGTTCTCATTTTCACTAGCATTTCTTTTTTAACAAATCTACATTAATCCAGTATTAAAGCAAGGTGGGATTATAGGATTTCCATCATCCAGAGCTTTGAGCAAAGGAATGTACATAATACAACCACCTCTATTCATCTGACACATGAAATCTACCATACTTTGTAGCATCCCCTGCCTTTTCTTGAGACATCACTTTCTATTACATGCAATGGGCCTAGCGTTTGTGAACCACTATGTAAAACTGAAGACATGCATTAAAGATCTAGAGAGAAGGGGAACATTGGAACAGCTTAGTGAAGCTTCACTATTTATGCTATGTGATAGGTATGGGAGGATTACCAGTCATAGAAGCACTGCAAAATATTCATATGGAGGAATTCATAAATGTGTAATAATGATGAAAACAACAATTAATGATAAAAATATGATATATGAAATGCATTGCCTACCCTAGTCCAAGAAATACATTTGTTAGATTACCCTGGATGATAGAACTTTCTGCTTGGCCTGCTAATATTCTTTTTGTTTTTTCATGATGAGAAATTTAAGGATCAGGTTTTCTCCTAGGGATTGAACATTAGAAAAGACTTTGTGATAGGAAATTTCACAGAAGATATACAGGTGGCCTATGACTGCAATTGAGCCCAAAATTTCTGTTTCTGAGTTGTAAAGTGAATTTTGCTCCATTTTACAACCTACCTTGCCACAGTTGTTAAGTGGATTGCTGCAATTTTTAAGTTAGAAATATGATTGCTAAGTAAATATGGCTTCCCTGTTGACTTGGCTTGTAGAAGGTCACAAAAGGTGATCACATCACCTGGGACACTGCAACCATCCTAAGTTGCCAAGCATCCAGATTTTTATTCTATGACCATGGGAATGTTGCAACAGTGATAAGTGTAAAAAACAGGCATCCCTTACTTCTTTCAGTTTTGTTGTAACTTTGAATGATCACTAAATGAATGGTTGTAAGTTGAGGACTACTTGTACATAATATATTTGTTTTATCCTACTCTTTATTCAGAAAAACACAGAGTGGTTTACATGACTTACTCCCCTCATGATTGCTCTGAGAAAGACTCTTAGTCTACTAATTAAAAGCTACATAAATCTGATTAAATCCTAAGGCACTTCGTTTCCCCACTATTGTATCATAGAATCACCAATTCATGAAACAGCAGAAAACTGTACCAATTTGAAATCTGCTGTCTCCACTGCCGCTCTTCATAATGCATAGTTGAACAAATTGATCACTTGGTTTTTCCAGCTAAGTTTCCCTTTCTCCCTCATCATCTAATTGGAAAACATCTACGACTCATGTAAATAGAGTGGGGTTAGAGCAGGATCTGTGAGCTTCTATATCTTCCCTTGATAAAAGACTACATAAAAGAAAGGGAACCGGGTTACACATAAGACATTTGCATTAATATAGAAAAGAGCACAATGAAGCCGAAGGACATCGGTCTATGCTCATGTAAATTTACACTTCATCCCCTTTTGCAAGTGTTACAGGAAGCTGAATAATGCCTTAAGCTTATACAGGGCAAGTATCGTGCCTATATATGTTTTGGGTACCACCCAAAGTGGCTTTTGAGATTATGGACAGAAAATGCAAGAGCTGTGCCCAGTTGAGGAAGTAGTATTACTACGTGTCTCAAGATGGGTAGTCTGTGTGCATTACTTTTCAATGTGAGGATTAGTGGAGGCACGCACTTCAGTTCCGTGTACAAGGCACCCTTTTTACTTCCTGGCAAATCAACCCCAATTTTTTACTCCCCTTTTGGCCAATTTCAATTGTAGCTAACCTTTTATATGCAAAATCTAGTGCAGGGTAGCCATGGTGTAAAGCAAACTTGCAGAAGAAGTTTAGAACTATTCTAGTCTCATGAAAATTCAGGTCTAAAATTTAGAATCTTACTATTACATAGCATTAACTCAAACAGTACCAGTTAGAAATTCTATTAATAGGCCTACAGAGCAAACAGTGCACAGTCCGCACTTTTCTGCTTAATTGCCAGAAGGAAGCAGGAAAGTTATACAGAGAAAAGACATAGAGTATACCATAGATGCAACTACAATCTTATAAACACTGCCATCTACTGGTTAAATACTGCTGTAGTAGTTGTACCAAATACATGAACATTGTATTCCAACAGTACTATTCCAGTATTTTCCTATTTTCCAAATAAATGTATTTTTATAAGAGGTTCAAACTAAAAACATTCACATTATGAGTAGAATAGAATGTAAGATGAAGATTCTTTCAGTTCAAGCAGATATTTTCTGCAGGGAGATAAAAGTACAGAAATGATGGATTAATTGAAACAAGTGTATAGAATAAAAAGCAAAAAAGAGCTTGCAGCATAAATGGTACAGACAATTATCTTTGCAATTATACCTTAGTAATGGAGATCCTAGGGTTTCTGATACAAGCAGAGCACTTTGAGATCTCTGAATCAGAACACATCTATGCAGAATAAAAGGTGTGGAGTTGTGCAATAGTTTTGAAGTCACACCATGCTGCTTCACTATGCACTCAGGTGAAGGTCCAGAAAAAGGGGGATGCTTAGGACTCAGTCCAGGCTACTAATGAAACACTGTAAGAAGGAAGATAAAAATACTGGCTACATATCTTTTGCATGCTCAGAAATCTTTCCCCTCTCTGCTCCTTCATGTTTCCATATATCCACAATCCTACTGCAAATCTTCATAAATAGCAAAAGGTAATAGGTGTCCAAGCACTTTCAGGGAACAGAATGGAGATGGAGTAGGCTGCTCACAACCTGGAGAGAAAGAGGTATATCCACATCTGTTTGCAATGGCCAATAAATGCCAGGCTGATGCCACCTTCTATGACCATCTGACTATATTGCCAATAGAAAGGATAGCACAGCAGGTCAACTATCAGCTTAGGAGGGCAAACAGTAATGTAACATACATACAGATAAGGAGGACTTTAGTCTATTTCTCTTATGGGCTGGAGATGAAAGAAAGTAATATTATGGGAACTCAGCATAAAAATATGTTGTGTGACTTTTTTTGTTCCATGTTAAGGAATAATGGGAAAAGGTCAATATTCTGACACTTAAATCACTTTGGCGTTGTATTATCTATAACATATTGTGACAAAAACTACAATAAAGTAATATCTGTAAAATTTGGAATTGCTATTATTAAATATTCCAGGTAAAAAGCATAAAATATAACAACATTTTATTATCATTATTTACTAGAAAGTAGCACAATGATCCTATGACATAGGATATAGGATAAAGTATATAATCATATATATTACATTCTTTTGTTATTAATATATCTTTATCTATATGTTCACAGTATGCTTTTCCCTGGATGGTAAATGGAAACTGTTTCACCAAATCTGATCATGTAGGAATATATTCCATCTCATTTTTATTTTCCCCTATTCTATATTTCTACTTAGTACAATCAAGATGGCAACAATAAACTAAAATCTAGTGATTGGAGGAATTAGGTTTTCCATTTTCTGCAACAATAGCATTTATTGTTTTGATTATCTGTTCTGGACTTTACAAGGAGACTCTGTGACCAGAATGAAACAGAAGATAAAGGTCTGTGTAATTCAAATCTATTTTCTTTTTCCATTTCAGTTTCTTAATTACTTTAAATTTGAGGCACTTAGCTATCTCATCTGGACAGGTCTAAATGAACTATAACTGAATCAATAATAGCTTGCCCAGACTATGGTTTGATCTTTGAGATGCACGGGTAGTGACCAGCAGAACAAACCGCAGGTGTAAGAAAAGATTCCCTCTCTATACTGCATTTTTAAAAAATCCTTCACCTTAGTGCATACAGGAAAATATAAATATATTACACTATTTTAAACAATCAACCTAAGAAAAATACTTTTTTATATATCTTGTGTCTTTTATCGTCCTACAAGATCAGTCCACACACATCAGTCCACACAGAGTAAGCATTGTTCCACAATCTCTGATGACTTGGTTATGGCTTAAAACAGAAAGAGGCAGCCTGGTGTTACCCAGAAATGCTTGGACTACAGCCCTCACAATATTACCTCTGTGTGTGTGTGTGTGTGTGCGCACGTGCGTGTGTGCACATGCGTGTGTGCATGTCATGTATTTATATGTTATGTATACATGCATTTACACACACAGTGTTAAACTAATCAATAACAAAAAATAAGCAAAAGCATTAAATAACACATTCTTAAAAATGATAAGCATACTTATTTTTTTAAAAAAATAGAACGGGGAAAGAAAAAACAAAGATTCTGAGAATTGTTGGGTTATTACCTGACTCCACTGAAATCCTGGAAACTATTGGACTTCCTGTTTGTGCAAGCTCAGTTTTAATACTTGCATTTAATGCTCTAGAATATCCTTAAAAATGCTGGGTTGCGGATATAATTTTAAATTATTTACCCATGGTAAGTTTATGCTGGTAAGCATCATTCACTTCAGCAATAGCCTCTAAAATTTCATCCCCACAATAACTTTAACATGTTTTCCTCCCCATTCTTTAGTTGGAGGAAAGTCTATCAACACAAATTGCAGTACTACCTTTACTGCACCTAAAGAATGTGACTGGGCAAAGCAACAACCCAATAACAAACAAAATAACCCTATAAGAATGTCAAAAAGCAGAAATAGTTCATAATACTGAGGGGGAGGGATTTAACTGGTCAGTATTTATTTTAAAACTCACTTCTTCCTTGCATCAATTAAAGCAACCCAAACATTTTTCTTGTGTGTGATTCCTGGCTCTACTTACTGACCTGAGCATTTTAGGATTAACCAGAATAAAATATCACTTTACTTAATAAGGTAAAATAGTCAAGAAACTACTGTAAGCACAATATTGTTGGTGCTGATTGGTTGACTGATTTATCCCCAAATGTAGAATATATGTTCAGTCAAAGTTGATCAAAGTAGTTTACAAGTCCAATATTTAAAAAAAACAAACCGAAAGTATTATGGCACAGGAATTGAATAATCCAGGAACAGAATATAAAAAACAAGGGATCAGAGACAACTCAGTTGTCATACTGAAGCTGAGCTAGCTGGGATGGAACAGTTTTAAAGGGCAGCACTGAAGCACCTTCAGCCTAAGACTGAACCAAAGTCCCCAGTGTAGGGAACTGTGCATTGCTACAAAGAATACCCTCTTTCTGATTAAATCTCCAAACCAAGCTTAACTTCATGACATAATCCTATATTCACATGAACAGAGAAGTGGCTTGCCATTGCCTTTTTTCCCAGACTATTTCTTTGACTTCACAGCTGAATCTTTAATTCTGATATTTCTTAAGTCTCCTACCCAATTGAGAGAGAGAGAGAGAGAGAGAGAGAGAGAGAGAGAGAGAGAGAGAGAGAGAGAGAGAAGATTTTCAAGCAATATAGTCAAACATTTTGGACTCATTCTGTTTAATGTCAGCCATATTGAGGTGGATGCTAAGAGTCAAAGTATCAAAAATTATCCTAACCTCTCTTAAAGCATAGAAATGATTACAATTTATGCATTATGGTAACTTCATACATAAAAACTTTAAACTCTATGAAAAGTTCATTCATTCAAATGCCAGTTTGGTAGTCATTTTCTTGTCACAGGAAAATAGACCTAACTTGTCTCCTGATATTTTATAAGGAGACAATAGTTTTTGATACCAACTGTTAGCTAGTTGCATTGTCTATGACCTCCCAGGACCTGTGCTACTGAACAGACCACTATCATCTCTGGAAATATTGCTTAACGTATTGTAAGCGGCCCTGAGTCTCCGGAGAAGGGCGGCATATAAATCAAAGCAAATATATATGTATATATCAGGCATAGGTGCTAGTGAAATGGCAGGATACAAAATAATTAGACTATGGTCTATTAGCCCAGAAGCTCATCTCCAATGGATAGATGCTGGCTATAAAAGGCTACATCAATGTGTTTAGTGAACTACTTAGTCCAAGTTTCCCTACCCTCTGTTTCTAAATGCACCTAAAGCTTTGCTGCTGCCCTAATTGTGTTACTGACAGTATTCTCATCTGATCTTACACTTGAAAAAATATTGATAAACAAGACAGCCTCTAACATTTAGGTCATGTTGGCTGAAATTATGAGTGCAACGTATCTGGACAGCACCACATTGGAGAAAAGTGCTATGAATATAATAGAGATTTTCTGTGAAAATCCTCAGTTTTTTTTCTATGGCTGGTTTATATACTAATTTCTAATTTATGCTAAGATTGATCTAAAACGTATTCAAGTATAGCTTAAGTCATGGCAGGGTATATTCTGGGTCAGATGCTTTTTGATTTATGCTATATTCATTCATTCAGCAGAGTCTGCAAAAGAAATGAAAGCCATCTGCTCCAAGCAATTTTGCAGTGCAAGCATTACCAAATGGATAAATAATTAGAAAATTCAGCAACAGTTGGTTTTGTTCCAGCTAGGCAACAGTTTGTACCATTGCTAATCTCCATGGTTCTTATTTCGTTTTGCAACTCTCAATTAAAGAAGCTAAACTTCAGGATACTAGAATGCTATCTCTAATATGCCCATGTCACTAACTGGTACTAAATTAAAGAGACCTAATTTGCAGATATCACTGTCAAATAAAAGTCGCTGCTACTGCGGATCTCTCTCTGTCTTTCTACAGAGAAGTTGAGTATTTTCATCTTTATCAAGAACTTTCCTACAGGATAACAGCATTAAGTTTGTTCACAAGCCTTAAACTGATAGTAAATTTTCTCATAGAGTAACAGAGAAGAAGAAGAAGCATTATTTTAAATATGACCATCTTGGAAACAGAATTGCTCTTGAGTTACCTTCATTTTAATGTGATACTGCCTACAACTGATAGCAAGCCACAGAGACCTTTGCTATAATGATTGGTAGTTCAAAACAAATTCCTATTTTGTTTTGGTTACTTAAGGAGCCCTCTGATAAACAGGGATGCAGATGAATGCTGACTTAAATAGATGAGGCTCCTTATGTCCACAGTCGGTGCCAACTTCCTGGGCAAAATATGCCATCTGCATAGGGTGCTATTAAGCAAATTAATGTTGTGGAGTTTTTTTTTCTTTTGGGGTCAATAATTACTGTAAAATGCAAACAAGGAATCCATTTTCCATACAATGACAATTGGCAAGAAAAATGGTAGCAATCACCTAGCACCCAAGCCATTTATCATCTAGGCCATTGTATCACCAAGTTTTCTCTGTCTCCACTTCTGTTCAAAGACCAGTGTGCACTATGAGATATTCCTCTTTGGAAGCAGATGTTTATGAGTTGATTGAGTTCTTTGCCTTTGCCTAGAAGAAGAAAAGTGCCCAAGATGTGGCTAGGAAATGTTTGTTATAGGATGGATAAGCATGCTCCAAGTCCTGTCCCTTAAACAATTGCCACTTTGCAGTTCTCAGAAGTGTAACTTTTCTGTTGCAGCATATGCCCTATGGAACACCTTTCTTCTTCATTTCTAGCAGCCCCTACCCTTTTAATCATCCATAAAGCACTTAAAATCTGGCTTTTCCTCCAAGCAAAGTGATAGTATGGAATCAGAGGGGAAGGAGAGTGTTGTGTATGGGAAGGTTTGGCTGTGGCATCTGGCTTTTCTGGTTTTGGTATCTCCCCCTCCCCCTCCTATTTTTACCGATTGTATATATTGTTTTATCCTTTGGTTGTGAGATGTCCAGAGTTCGGTTTTAAGACAAGTTGACATAAAGTGTTTTAACTAAATAAATAAAATGAAGAAATTATTCACTTTGGAGCTCAAGGATTTGAAAATAAGAGTCCATTGATTCTTCTATTTGACACATTAAATACTGTATTATGTTTATATCTTCATGAAAATAATAGTTTTCTGGTTTGGATTATAGAGGGTGGAGACACACACATTCCAAACATGAATATCTGTGGCTTAATGGTGAAATGCTGCCTCATTCCTGCTGTCCCATTCCATCAGACCATTTACTGAATGCAAGAAAACCAAAGTCCTCTTTCCACATAAAGAAGTTATTATCACTTATATATTGACTCAGCCCAAACTCTGCAGGACTCCAATGAGAAAGATTAATTCTCAATGGATCTTACATAGAACACTATATCAGCTGAAGCATCATAAATATAAGGAAGTTATCAGAATTCCTTGCTGGGTTTCATGAAAGCATTCTCGCAACCAATATTCAGCTCTTTGGGGGTTTTTTTCTTCCCCTGAGTAAGTAGCACCTGCTTCAGGATTATAATTTTCTAATAACACTAATGACATCGTTTATACAATTAAGTTGATATAATAAGTACTGATATAATTGATACGGTATACAGGCACTTTGCTAAACCTGATTCTTTAAACTAGATCCTGGTGGTCGAGAGTTTCTGGGTGCATCTTCTATGGCACAGAATGAACCAACACCCAAAGAGGATCAATATGTATTGCCCTGGTAATTCTATGTGCCAAAATTGCCGGGGAAAGAGAATATGGGTGGATTTAGATTCTCCCAATAAACAACGAGTAGCAAGTTCACCAAAAGAAAACATCACAATCATTGGGGAATAGAAAGCCATGGTGGCACAGGGGTTAGAATACAGTATTGCAGGCTAATTTTGCTCACTGCTGCAGTTCTGCAGTTTGATCCTGACTGACTCAAGGTTGACTCAGCCTTCCATCCTTCTGAGGTCAGTAAAATGAGGACCCATATTGTTTGGGGACAATATGCTACCTCTGTTAATCCCTTAGAGAGGGCTGTAAAGCACTGTAAAGTAGTGTATAAGTCTAAGATACTAATTGATATGAATAGATAGAAATTTAGAAATCTTCTTTCACAGTTCAAACAGAAACACAATACATCTCATCTTAGTGGTGAAGACTGTGATCTGCTGACCTATGTGCCTGCTCAATTGCTATGCAGCTGTGGTTTATAGGCAGCTTCAAGGTCTCAGCCACTCAACTGCATATTCTCATTGTTCTTGGTAACAGCTCTTCAAATAGCAGGGAGAAAAGAAAAGATAAAACAGGGAAACAGAAGGCAGTTGTGAAACTATTCCTATACCTTAGGGTAATTTTGAATTGATGATCAAGGATTCCAGAATGTAATGATTAGGTAAAAGAAACAATTTTTTCCCTCTCTCCCCAAATCAAATTCCTAAAATGAAAAAAGCAGGGAGTTACAAAGACCTATTTTTTTGTGGGAAAAGACTACAAATATTTTTCATTCCCATACTGAAAAAAGATCAGACACCACATCAAATTCTTGAGTTTAAAGTACATGTCTTTGTCTGGAACTCCAGTTGAGAGTTTCCATACAAAGATTCCATGCTCTTGAAGCCTGATCAACTTGACATGGAGGAATGTTTCATAGGGGAGTGACAAAGTGGGTCACATATGGCTAATACACTTTTGCAGCTTTCTTATGTAATAATAGTACATGCTCAGTCTTTTTCTGAAAGGTCTTTTTAAATTCTTCCTGGTCTCTCTTTTCTGGAAACAAGCCTTTCTTTAGTAAGGCAAAAAGAAACTGGACAAGAAATGTTCACTGTAAACGGATTGCCAATAATGGATCAGGACAGTAGTTTTCAGAATAATTTGCAATGTTACACACATATGAGGCAATCCCATAAAGAAGAATGCAAATAACTGTCCAAGTCTATTGCAAAATATTTTAACCATGTAACTATGTTGGTATTATTTACAGTATAATTTAGCACAAATTTTACATTAAACAACTGCAAGAGAATGCTGATTGGGTTTTTTTCCTTTGATATATTTCTTTTAAGGACATTTTATAAATCATAGATAGATACATAGATAGATAGATAGATAGATAGATAGATAGATAGATAGATAGATGAAAAGAAAGAAAGAAAGAAAGAAGGTTGGTCATACAGACAAACAGACAGATGCTATACATTAAAATGAAATTCCAAAAAAAAATTATGCACAATTGTAGTGATTAAAAAAATTAAATGACACTAGCAATTGCTCTTTCATGGTTTTCCATTGCCTTTCTTCATTATTTATAAAAGAAAATCACTTAGAAGATTAAAAATAATTTCCCTTTCCCTATTGATTTTTTCCCTTACTAGAAAAGAAATACTATTATATTTTCTCTATTATTGATAGTTCCAGCATGATTGCAATTGTGTCTGGTTTGTTTGTTTGTATTTGTTTGTATCATTTTATTGAGCATTTGCATGTCCACAAAATCTTTCACACAAATATTTTTGTTTTTCTCTATGCCAAAATGATAAACTATAACTGTAGACGTGACTTTGTCACAACTGAATACATGCAATTTATAGTCATGGATATGAGAAAGAATCTTGGTAATTACTAAGATATTGTCAGATTTTTCTTCCAGAAAACCTGCATAAATATCTTTGGTCAAATACAAATAGAAGTATCCAACTGCAGGAGATTACTTAATTGCAAATAACATACTAATAGTATAGGAGAAAATACAATATAGAAGAATAAGTCCAGATTTATCATTTCTCAATAATAAATCATTACTTTCCTGAAAGCAAATGTACAAAAACTTATTAGTGAAGAGATAATAAATAACTGCACTTTGATGATAGGAAACACCTTATTTGTTTCAATATCTACAATACAATAAGTAGTATAATTTAAAGGAAATTACAAAAATAAGGTGAAACACTCAGAGATTTCATTGAATTTGAAATGCTTTTAACATAAAAACCAAAACACTGAGGGGACTTATTTGTAAGGTTTACGAAGGTATGATTCATAAATAAGTCAAAGATTATATGATTAAATGGATGCAGAATTAAAACTAGATAGTAAATATGTAACAATGGGGATTTCAATGGGAATTAAATATAAAATATTCTGTGAAATTGAACTTTTCATTCAAAGAAAACAAGCTATCTTTCTCTTGGTTTATTAGCGGGGGTGAAATCCAGCAGGTTCTAACAGGTTCTGGAGAACCAGTAGCGGAAATTTTGAGCAATTTGGAGAACCTGCAAATACCACCTTTGGCTGGCCCCAGAGTGTGGTGGGAATGGAGATTTTGCACTATCCTTCCCCCAGGAATGGGGAGGGAATAGGGATTTTGCAGTATTCTTCCCCTGCCATGCCCACCAAGCCACGCCCACCAACCCACACTATGCTCACCAAGCCACACCCACAGAACCGGTAGTAAAAAAATTTGGATTTCACCACTGTTTATTACCCGAACGTTAGTTGCCAAAATACTGTAAATAATTCAAATTCAAGACATTGGTGGAACTGAAATAATCTAAATTAGATTATTAATCTAATAATCTGATTAATCAGATTAGATCATTTTTAATGATGGCAAGATCACAAAGCTCAACAATTCTGGAAGATAATTCACTGCAGAATGAAACAGATTTTAAATATCAACTTTTCTTTCTCATCAGCTTTTTTTCCCCATTAGGTATTATTAAGCCATTAAAGTATACAGAGTTGGCTCTGTACATGATACGAGTTGTTAGGATGCTCCATGTTTCTTTCAGGAAATTGCACATGACTTCTTTAGAAAAATGGTAAACTAAACTGTTGCAGCAGGCATCAATGTCAAGAATAATTTGAATTATTTAAAAAATGTGATTGAATTTAATGTCTATAATTCTATAATTATACTTCTGTATGTCAGTTGTACTATATCTGAAGTTTGGGGTTCTTTTAATATAAGCCTTAAATAATAGAATAGATTTGTTTTAAGAACATGCTTTTTCAATTTAGATAAAAACTTCTATTGGTTGTTTATTCTGATTGATGATTCTTATTATATTGGCTGCTTTTGCTAATAATTTATTACTGATTTGGTTTTGGCAATGGTTTCAAAGTGCTAAATTGATATAAGATCATCTTTATATGGAATACTAATCTAAGTTTTGAAAATTCCTATCCATTTTATGGAGCTTTAAAAGTGATTTAAAGCTGCATAAAATGGATAAAAATTTTCAGACCTTAGATTAGTACTACATAGTACTCTCTTTCTCTTTTTGTTTCTTTGTTTCTCTTCTTCTTAGTTCTACTTTGAAATATATATTAAAGTAAAATCAATTGTCATGAAAAAATAGTAATTGTTAGACATTTTTTCTGTAAAATGAATATGTGAATCATCCTCAACTATTCAGAGTTAATTACCCTATTATTTGTTGGTGTATTGGACAACCAATACAGTATTCTCAGTATATAAGAAATATATCAGCTGGTCAGTAGAATGGACTTAATACAAGACAAATCATTAATTAATCACATTTGTGAAATTGTAGTGAAATACAGTGCTATAACTAGAGAACAATGGATGGCACACTGATCTCTATCTCTCTTTCTTTCCTTCTGCCTCCTTCTTCTCCTCCTCCCTTACCTTTTTCTCTCTGTCTCTTGTCATCTTAATTTAGCTCATAGAATTGTTGTGAAGGTGAATTTTAGGTTAGAATCTCATGCATATCCTTATTCTTCATGGAAGGAAGACAGTAGATAAACATACAAAGTGTTTATTTTGACAAGTAGGATTTGTAAGCAGAATTGGAGGTGATTCTTCCATGAAAATTGCATTATTTGTCCTTGAACAGCCCCAGTGGTGGGATTCAGCCAGTTCGCACTACTTCAGGAGAACCGGTTTTTAACTTTCTGAGAAGTTTGGTGAACTGGTTGTTGGAAGAAATCATTAGGGCAGAGAACTGGTTGTTAAATTATTTGAATCCCACCACTGAACAGACCTGACATGAGTAGAGCACTTCTGCCAAAAAGGCTAATTTTCCTACATGTCTCTTGGGATTTCTTGTGTCCTGGGAGATCTAGGTATGTTTGTAAATATTCCAGTGAATCAATAGATTAAATAGCTTGCTGCTGCAAGGACAATATCTGCCTCATGAAAATATAGTTTTTATTTCATCCTGCAAATTTACCAGTCTCTTCTCATCTCTTCCATTTTCAACATTGGCTACTTCCAAGTGGCATTTGAATGTCTTCAATCCTTACAGACCTAGACTTTCCTTGAGTTTGTTTGTTTTTTTCTTTTTGGAGAAACAGTATTTACTGTGAATTTCTTCACATTAGAGTTCTCTGCATCACTTAACAGGCTCAGGGTGCTTTTAGAGCTGTGAAAGCACAACTCAGCCAGTTGAACTGCTGCATCTGATGCAATGGAACCAATTATTTAAGAGGAAAACTACCAGCAGCCCAGTGACTCTGGATGCATAATGCACAAATCTCTCTTTTTTATATTCTCACAATTTTTCACAGCAGTCAGTTTGGATGTGAAATAGGTGTTTTATAGATACACATATATGTAGAGGCTGCAGTGAAATTTCCTCCCATCTTAACCTGCTTAAGTCTTCCACTAGCACTGTCCTTTTACCATATTAATAGAAATGTTTAACACTGTAAGCCTTAATAGAATAGAATAGAATAGAATAGAATAATTTTATTTGTATACCGCCCTTCTCCCGAGGGACTCAGGGTGGTGCACAGCCAAGGTAAGACAGCAAAAATACAAAAGTTAAAAAAGATTTAAAAGAATTAAACAGTTGGCCCACAAT